>JABWIB010000252.1:24282-37564 GCA_016617825.1 Platyplectrum ornatum
TTCATCCAACATCACTGCAGCTCAGTCTGCTTCATCCAACATCACTGCAGATAAGTCTGTCTGGGCAAACATGTATACTCCAAGGCGTAAATTTATTAATCAGGGAGGTTGAAAATTGGGGATGCTGCCCATAGCAACCAATCAGATTCTAAGCTCGCATTCTCCAGTGTGTAAAATGAAACTGAGAGCTTGAATCTGATTGGAAACACCCCCACTTTTCAATCTCCCCGTTTAGTAAATTTAAGCCCAAGTATGCTTTCTATGCCTTCATCGTCAGTTGTGACATTCATCTGTGTTATTGCTTCTCATTGCAATTTCTCCCTGCATCACAGCACTTCTACCACGTAGGTGCAGCATAGGAAGTGCGGCGGACCATACAGGACTTGCTTTTTTCTCATCACAGCACCTGTGATCTAGGGAGCAGTGCCGCACCTGTTACCTAGACCATATATTGCACTCTCACACCCCTAAAACTTCACTTCACTCATCCAACCCAGACAGTGTGGATCTAAACTGAATACAGTAGCATGCAGTACCTGATAAATGAGCTATTCTCACTGCTTTCTTTTTTTTTTACTATCAAGCTGGTAACCAGTAGGTTTGTTAAAATACTTCAAATAGCTTAAAAGTTACTTGTATATCTCTGCAGATAAGAATATCAAGCATTGGAAAAATATACAAGATCAGAATAGGACATGATAGAACTGGCCTACACCAGCAATGGGAATTAAAACAGGTACGTCTTTAAATATAAATGTCTAATTTCATTTCTTGAAGAATACTTTTTACATACTTTTAATGAACTGTTCATTTTTGATGTTCAGACAATTTCCACTTGATACAAAATGCCCTTTGTATCTGATACCTTGCAAAATACTGATGTAAATGTATTTACAGACATGTTATGGTGTTACTTTATTATATTGTGTAAGACATTGGGCTACATCATAGATGTATATCACACAGCAATAGGCCACTGTGACTTATGGCACTTTATAACTGGGACTGAATTTACTATTCAGGAGGATTGGAAAATGGGGCTTTTGTCCTTCGCAACCAATCAGATTCTAGCTCTAATTCTACAGTATATAAAATGAAACTGAGAGCTTGAATCTGATTGGTTGTTATGGGCAACATCCCCAATTTTCAATCTCCCTGTTTTGTAAATATAGGCCCTGAAGTGTGAGACACCCACTTCCATATCTCATTCATTACGAGAACACTTTTTTCAGGCACCTTTTGACAGCAAACTCTGGTTAAATGCTTCTGTCCTGGTGAGATGCTTTCAAAGTGCTAATATATCATCATCCCAGGTGTTTTGACAAAGGATTTTTTCAGTCTGGTTACTGTGACTACAAATTACTGAACACTATAGTAAAATGCTGCCCTTCAAAGTTGTTTTTCATCTCAGCTCGACTAGGTCATTTCAACAAAGTGTTCTCAAATACCCAAAATGATATATTCCTATACATAAATTGTGTACAACATTACCATTTTAACACATGCCTATAAATATTAACACATAAATAAATTAATAAAAATAAAAATAAATTTTTTTTTTACCATATCAAGACAAAGTATAGGGTGGGCAAGTGGGACAGTCACCCAAAAATCAAGACTATCCCACTGGAATTGGAACAGTTGGGAGGTGTGCAAGTGACCTCTGAGTATCTGGTGAGTTCTAGGGAAATCCAGAAAACAAATGGAACCCAGAAAAATGATAACCAGGGTACAATGGTACAATAATACCAGAAGCATTTGATTATTCTTAAGGGCATGAAGGCTAGTAGTTGCTCTGACACATGAAGGAATGAAGGCATGAGAAGGGAGTTTATATAGGGAGAGGCAATCATATCATACCTATCAACTGTCCTGCTTTTGGGGGACTGCCCCACTGTCCCTCATGCCTCCCCGTTTGTTCCGCTTATGGGACAAACATTATATTCACTTTACTTTTTATATTTGACGTGGCTCGCACGATTGAAAGGGGGCAGAGTTGGGCGGGATAGGGGGTGGAGTTGGATGGGATTGGGGCGGAGGCGGGTGAGTTAATGTATGTATGTATGGTAAACAACCCAGGATGTGATGTATGACACACCTTGTAAACAGCAAAATACAGTCATGTTATCAGAACCAAAGGATGACAAAACAATGGACTTTATATTCATGTGATAATGCATGATAATTTTTTGTTGAGATGGGAATTATTTCATGAAAATGAGGCTCATGCTATTTACAATCCATGGAACGCCATGGAAAACTGTTCTTTCCAGCCCGCACATCCCAAGACAGACTGGCACTTCGTTATATTTAGCCCTGGTGTAGGTTTAAACCCTGGATCTGAATATGGGGTTAATGCTAGAATACCAGCAGCCTTACATAGGCCGTTCTTTTTCTCCCTTTAATAGCTGTGGTACATATAGGAAGACTGCTGGAATACTAATCAAAGTGCGATGAAGGAAAAAAACAAAGAATAATTATGGGAAAAAATCTGTGTTTTCCTTGTGTACATGAACATGGAACACCACTGTGGTGTCCAATGTTAAAAAGAAAGTCTAAAAAAGTTATTTACGTGAACTGGGCGCTGATTAGCAAATCCGGTACATGTGCAGTGATATTCATTCTGGGAAAATGTCCCAAAAGTGATGACTGAGCATATGTACAGACTTCAGCTCCCTGTGAGGAGCAACAATGTCTGCGATCATGAGTGCCCAATAAGTGCAAGGTTAGGGAATGTAGCAATGTGACAATTTACACCCAATTCACACTAACAAATGGCTTACAAGTTTATGTTATTATATTGTTATAAGTAACTTATCTGCTTTGTAATAGATTTGGTATTATGTTGTATGGTATTATATTGTAGAGTCTCATCTTAGCAACGTTAATGTCAGCAAAAGGTCATAATTCTCATAGGAGATTTAAATCCTTACAATATGTCAAAATTTGTCTTTGACGACCCTCTGACAAATACAGGCAGTCTAGAAAGTGCATCTCATTCTTTTTTTTTATTGCTTATAAAAGCCGTGTCTTCTTGCAGCCTGGATTACAGAACAATAGAAGCCTTATTGCCATGAAGGATTGTGGAGCAAGCTCAGGGATAATAACACTGCACAGTTGTACTTTATATTCTTCTTTCTACATTGACTGCCTAAGCATGTTAAGTCCTTCCTTTACCACAACATGGAGGGAAAGTCAGCTTTGTGGTTGTTTCCTGAAGAAATGTTCAATCTTTATCTTGATCACATTCCCTTCCTACTGACAAGTTATATTGTCTTCAACATTCAATTAAAGTTATGGTGCCAATGCAGAGTGCACCCTGCACCCTCACCTGAGGACAAGTGGTTGGAGAAGCCGGTGAAAGCAATGGAGTGGCCGGTTAAGAGCTGGAGAAAGCCACCAAGAGATCCTAATTGGAAGAATGTTGTGCGACCTGGCATCATGAAACGTGGTTGCTGAAGTTGGTCCAGTGGTCATAACAAACGTCATCTGCTATGAAGGACTATGATGACTTATCTCCTGGAGGCCCCTGGTTTCATGAGAGTTGCAGCGGTGACTTTTATGTTGTCTGTTCTATGTTGTACGTGAGTGTCTGAAACTATTTGCCTCTTGTTTTGTTATGCAAGTCAGAGCTGGGGATTTCCTATAGGAACCCTAGTAAATCATATTCTTGCAAACCTGGTGTGCTCATTAGGCTAGGGAGGGATGGCTAAGCAGGTAATGGTTGCGGGGTGGGTCTCCCTGCCCTCCCCTCTTGCGTCTGTTTAGGCCAGCGTTAGATTGGGGCTAGGCTGAGCGCGATAGTGTGGGTAATGAGGTTTCATTATTCCAGATGATCCAAGGCTCATCCTTTTTTATTCCTGCAAGGCTATGTGGGCACCACTGATGATACATACCGGGGTGTCACACTTGTACTCGATTTCAAAGGTCTAGTTTGGAAGGCGAGACAAATCGAGTTTGTGTGGCCATCTTGCCATGTATTATACATTACATTTTAAAATAAACCCATTTTTCAACTTGCACGTGGTGTTTATTTGTAATTTACTGTAATTTTTGTTGTTCTGGACTTTTAAAGAATACAAGTCGATTTGGGCAAATTTACATGGTAAAGGCACTTCTTATGAAAATAGGGAGTTGGTGTCGAGTTTGATAAGTTTATTAAATTCCCAAATGGCCAACTCAATAACAAATTTGACACACCCATCCATGTCCCACATGTTAGAAATTAGCTGATTTTATGACATATGCTGCAGAAGCATGTCTTATACAATAATAAGACATTGTAAGTACTGATCATAGCATACATGTAGTGGCATGTGTGCTAAAAGTACTTATTTGATTTCTGATTTTTTTTCGTGCAAAACACATAACAATGTGCACAGTTTCCTGTCCCTCTTTACTGCTCATATTACAGTTGCAGCATGACTTCTAGTGTTAGGAACACCTAGTGCAAGTATTAGACACCTTGCCAAATGCAATGACCATTGACCATTGACATCCATACACACTTCAGTGTATGATAACAGTGTCAGATACCATTGGTCTTTGCCATTTTATTTAAATTTAAAAAAGCAAGAAAACGTACAAATAAAGTAAATTGCTTACGATCAGGTAATCACCAAATATTTATCTTCTCTTATTTGCTTGCAGACAGAAGTAAAACAACTGCAGCTTGATATCAAGATTCACTTTGCATAACCAATTACACCATCTGGCTGCTTTAAATCTGTGTACTTTAGGAATATCAAAACAGAGTAGAACTTAAGTCATTTTAATTATGCCCACATGATTCTTTTGGTGCCATATGTTCTATTGTATTTTCTACAGTCCATTTGATTACTAAAAGCCATAAATCGCATATGATAATTTGAAGGGTGTCAATGAATTCTCTTTGCTGCAGGAAACAATAAGGAATAAGTGATGAACACTTCCAGCAAATAGCTTTCGTTTCTACGTTCTTGTCTCGATATTAGAGAGAAAATTGGGAGGAAAAACTTGTGAAATTGTCTTGTGTTCAGCTTTGCTTTGCTCATCAGAGCATGTAACTACATAGTCAAGCACAGAGTGAATGCCAGGTGCCTGGAGATCCCTTTGAGCCTATAGCGAAGTGCTTTCGATCGCAGTTTGCTAGATGATGATCATTGGCCACTCTCCTGGGACTGAGTTTGGTTGAATGTTCCAGTCAGTGAGCTATGTACCAACTTCATGTACAGTAAGAATGTCCTGCTTCATCTCTTCTGCTCGTGCAATGTGAGCTGAATGCACCTGACAGTACTGCAGTTACAGCCGCCTTGGCAACAGTCAAAATATTGAGAATGATACAGCAGACACCATACGATCAGCTCATTTATTCTGCAAATTCATAATAAAAAGGCTTGAAAAATACAGATTACCATGGTGACTAGAAATTGGGACCCACAAATCCGATTCACGTCAAGGAAAAACACAGATGAGGACCCCCGTGGTATCCTTCAATCCCTTCTCGCAAACTAATACTACTAAAGCATGATGCTTGCTGTATGTGTAGATTCAGCAAACAAGAGATTATCAGCAACAGTGGGATTTCCCCTGAGAATATACTGTCAGCCCAGCATGTGCAGCGGAGGATCGGGAAGACTTCTGTAGGTAAGTAAAAGGGGGGGAGAGCTGCATTTGTCTCGGGCTCCTCAGTATAATGTTGGGAGGTATGATGCATGTTTATAAGTGTATGTCTTTATGCATACATGTATGTCCACTTGTGCGGAAGTCATGGCTTACAGAATATCATGAGAGGGATGCTCGCACAGAGAGTTAGATCCTCAGATCAGTCTTACACATTGGTATTAGTACCAATGAACACGAACATCTGAAGAATTAAATAGGGTGGGGAATGTGGGTAAAAATGTCTTCCCCATATGACATTGTGCTGATGAAACCTCTTCTGTGCATTATCTGTATTGCATGCAAGGGAACATTTACTCCTAATGTTGTTTTCACTCCTAATGTTGTTTTCCCTTACAAGCAAGACGAGAAAGATTTTAAAGACATGTTTAACATCAGTCCATATAGATGTATCAAACATTTATTTGTACATTATTGAATAATATTGAATCATGATGTGCAGATGTGCACGAGCAGAACCCCTATGCAGGACCTGTTCCCCCCGACCACCTACATTTCACTAGGTGTTGGCAGGGGGAGGGGAACATTTATATTAAGGGATTGGGGAGGGGAAAGGCAGAATCACATGGTCAGCAGACGCACTGACTACTGAACCACGCAATTAAAGGTAGTAAACCCCTGTCTTTTCTAACAGAGAGATGGGAGTGAGAAGGAAGTTCACACAACTGTACTGCAGAACAAACAAGCGGGATGCAGGACCTGGCCTATAGTCTCCAACTGTGTAAGAATTCATGTGTCTGCGTATAAGGAGGGACCAATGGTGATAATCAACTCAGCAGAAGATTATGGGGGAAAGGACAGAAGAAGGACAGAAGAAAAGAAAAGCAAAAGATAAGGGAAAATTGTTGGTTGTCAACTTGTCATATGGGAAGAGAAAATAAAAGGTGGACTGGATCCAGCCCAACATGCATATGGTATACGCACAGAGGTTTTAAAGTAAAGTTAAAAGGGAAGTGGATTTGGCAATATTTACGCATTACCTACAGAGCGCTGATCCACATGTAGGTCCCCACCCTCCTTAAATACTTTTGGTGAACAGATAGGATTTACTGCACCATTGGATGGATCTCCTAGCACAGGGAACCGCAGCTTGCTGAATTCACCCTGCCACTGACAATGTACTTGTATCTGCCTTAAATTAGAACTAATTGGTGGATGCAGTCAATAAAGAAAGCTAAGGGAGAACTGTCAGCATATGGATAAAAATGTAAGTATTCCTGCAGAATCTCTTAAACAACCTTATAAATAACGTAATAAGTGAGGACCACTGGTTGCTGATAGTACCGCTGCTCCAGTCTTAAAACTCTCTGGTCTTAAAGCTCGCTCCTATATCTCCAAGTAACATGTCCTTATGATGTGATTGTGGTCATGAACGTGTCAGAGCGTGACAATCTGGCCTTTTACTGGCCTTTTATTGCATTTAAAAACAAGTTCATCTCACCTACAAAGCTACATAAAATGCTTTAATTTTGACCATTGCAGTCAAGTTAATGAGATTATCTGTTGTGAACAGGGTTTATAACAGGGTAATATAAAATCCACCACAAGATGTCTCATATGTTGAGAAATACCCGAGCAGTGATGAGCTCATCATTTTATGAACTTCTGTTTCCAAATACAGATATGAATGTCACTTTAAGTTTAAAAAATTTAATATTGTAATCTATCATTTGTCAGTCGACTGTTCGATTGAAGAGTTTGATTGAAGAGATTTAAAACAATGATGATGCTAGGCACATAGATGATGCAAAGAACGCAGATCTCTGTGTATTATGAATCATCTCATTGAGCAGAACTGTTCCAATATTAATTCACTATCAGCATTGATTTTTTTTTTTTTTGGGTGTGAAATCTAGATACGTTTTTAAAAGTATTAATTATTATATGTAAAAATGGAATTAGTATATACTAGATAGTCTAAAGAATAATCTATTAGTCGTAGCCGTAGCCTACGAATGGGGCAAATAATCCCTGCCCCCGGCCCTGGTTTGACCTGTTTATAGAAAAAGAAAAAATAGAATATATAATAATTATGTCTTTCCCAAAACTTTCTCGAGGACTAGTGATAATGAATGAATGAATGATTTTGTATCAGTCAGTGGGTGTGTCTTTTGTGGGAAGTAGGTGTATCTTGTATCACCTATTGGATGGGTCTAATACTGTGTGCAACATGTTGGGATATTGCCTGGTAAGCATAGAGTATATAGGAATTTGTGTGGTTTTACTATGGTATGGTATCTTTTGCACCACACAGATGCTATTTATAATACTCCAGGTGCATAGAAAGCCTGCAAACATGTTTACCCATAGGTCCGATTCAATCCCTTCCACCCGCAAATTTTTCTAATTACGCATACAGCATAAAGGAGAAAACACGTGTCTTTTAAAGTCACGGCTCAAAGTGTAAAAATACGCAAATTTAAAGTGCCGTAATAGACAAGAAAAAGCGCACAACCAGCTTTTTCCCGTCTTCGCACAGCATTAAATCGGCCCCATAGTTACAGGAACTGCTAGAGTCTGCATTGGTCAACATATGTTCGAAGTGGAAATTTAGAAGTGGCAGTATGGACATTTAGAAGTGGCGATATGGAAACACTGAATATAATAGAAGTCAATGGAGATTTTACATTTTTCCATTACAACAGTAGGAGAAGTGCCGGTATGTCATACCCCCGTATACCCCCCCACTTCGAGCCCTGTGTTAATAGCAAATACAGGGTTTTTTGCATGACAAGATTTGTATACTCACAGCTAATCCACCTTTACTGACATCTAAAGTTAGTCCTTTCCATATTATTCTGTTTCTTTTAATGTATTCTGTTCTTGTGTGGAAATCTGTAAAAATCTATGAAAGGATTACATATTTCCTCAGTATGTGTTTGCTTCATGAAATACCTTCTATTGGACATCTTTCTAAAGCGTCATGTCTCTTCCCTCCAGGAGATCCCAGAAGGGAGAAAGAGATGGCACATTTGGACAGATCTTGGGGATGTCATTTTTACAGGACCCTCCACATTAGTTTCATGTGGATATAATATATGCTGTCTCTGCCACACTATATGCAATATATATATATATATATACATATATATATTCGGAACGAAGAGGCGGCACTCCTGGAATTGCAGTCAGCGTAACTTTATTGAAACATCACAGGATAAGACCAGAGGATACAATCCTCTTTCGTCAGGATGTGACGAATAATATATAATAAGAGAATTTCCAGCAATGAATACTACTCCTATAGAAACTTGTGTGTCACTTGTCACATATTCATCTGAGATAAAGCGAGCACTACTCTGTCTCTGCTGGAGGCTGCTGCAAGAATGAAGAGCTTTCAGGGTTGACTTTAATGTGCTGATCACTGGAGGTGCCTCTTACCACTCTCTTGTCTTTCAATTCAGAGCCTGCAGTAGACACAGAGTTCTGTAGTCACCGAGCTTTAATGTGTTACTTTGCATGGCAGTCATAGGATCAATATTATTCTTGGGAACAGTCTAAGAGCTTTGATCTCGTATTGTTAGAGTGATAGAAACTCCACACTTAATGCTGAAGATAATGAATATTAGCATGGATAGTGTTTAAAATTAAAGCTATTAATAAGCTATGTTGCTTAAATATGAATTTTTACTCAATCTGCACAAAGCTGTTGATGGAAGTAAATATTTCTGTGGAGGGAATAAAGAGAGAACTTTTTTTATTTGTTTTATGCACATGATGCATAATATGAACATAATTCTTTTTTTAAAAAAAAACTTGTATTATAGTGAATATTTAATTTACCAAGAAATTAGACAATTTCAGTCATTGGTCAGTGTATAATGTGGGACCACAAAGCAGGAATGTTGTGTATGCTATATAATTACATTTGTGCACTGCTTCAGAACCACAGAATTTGGATCTCTTACCACAGTATACTGTTTGTGGGGAAGCGATATGGGATCTTCACATTTACAAAACCTTATCACTTTTCTTTGAATATGAAGTGTGTGATATTTATTAGCAATCAGAGAGTTTATCATTAACGCCGTCTAGCATGGGCAGTAAAGACTATTCAGGGACAATTATATTACTGCACATGTGCATCATGCAATGTGAAGCGGCGGCAAGACACGGATACATTAGTGGAACACAAAACTGAAGGTAAATTTTAGTACATCATATGCTGCCAGTTTCGGTGCAAGGAGAACCAGACCTTCACGTAAATGAGGGAATTGCTGAAGGTCTCAATCTGGTCCTATGTACCTGTCCATGTGTGTTTTTGTTATAACATGACAATGTGTCCCTTTATAGCCTGCTGGTATTTAGATGACATGATGGACCAGAATCTGAACCAGAACTATCCAGATCCCTATAACTTTGGGGGAAGAACACTCTGCTCATATGTAGGGGATTCTACATACAGACCCCTACCTTAAGTTTTCTGCACCACTTCCCCTGTACATACTACATGTATGCACCACTCCCGCCACCCCTGCATAAATTGCGTTTCTTTTGTATACGTTGTTACTATGGAAAACACGTAGATTCAATTCGTTTGGATCAGTTCCATTGTGATTAATTGTGTGGGTTTCTATTTGGTGTCTCAAGTTTGATTATTTAAACTTGATACAATTATTGATAATGGTAAGAATGATAAGAATTATTTATCCTTATAATGAACAGATTTGCGCTTTATTTTCATTTAGAGATCTACATGACCGGCTGTAAAAAAAAGAATTTCCTCTGATAAAAATAGGACTTGTTTGTATTAACACGCAACATTACATAAATAACTGCCTCCAGGCCTGATCGGTACTATGTGTGGGTGAGCTTGCCCATTCATAACAATTGTATCAGTTTTCACTAACTGACGACTCTTGGTTTTTCCCGGAAGGGAGAATTTAATAGTCGGCAGCCCTGTTTTTTTAGTTGGAGAACATAGAACCTAGGCATGCTCTTTGTACACAAATATGGGTCTAGGTATAACTGGTGCACTACTACTACTACTTCGCAAAATCATGATGCAATATGAGGTTTGCTAATGGCTATAAATACTTTACTTTTGCACAAGTTTAATCTGTACTTAAGATGGCCATTCACTAGAACAATTATTCCAATTTAAAATAGGATAAAAAATCTTTTTAGTGTGTGGCGCTGATTTTTTTTCTAAAGCCTCCAATAATTGCTCAACAGAGGATTGCAAAAGATTTGCAATAATTGGTGGTGATATTGTGTGTGCAATGTGTGTGGCCATTTCAGATAATTGTTAATGATGTTTAACTTGTTTTTTTCTGAACTTTGAACGTGTGTAATGAAATTAAAAACGATTATTGGATAGTGTGTGGAAAAAACTATTTTTCTACTAAAGATAAAAAACAAGATAAATCGTTTGTTTACCTTACTTTTTCAACACCCATTAACAATAATTGCTTAAGGTGACCATACACGAATATCGTGAGGTCTGAACGAAATTCGTCCCGTGGATGGCCACGACCGAAAGTTCCCAACGGCGACTAAACGCCGGGGAACCTAAACAAACGAACATCGTGATCAATCGGATTTCCCGATTGATCACGTTGTTCGTTTGTTTATAAAAATAAAAAATAAAAAAAAAAATACCTAAAAAAAAGAAATAAAATAAAATAGACTGCCCAGCACCTTCTCCTGTGCGGGGCGTCTCTCTCCTGCACGGAGAGGACGCTGTATACACGTGATACCGTCACATACATATAGCACAGGAGAAGGTGCTGGGCAGTCTATTTTATTTTAATTTATTTCTTTTTTTTAGGTATTTTTTTTTTTCCCCATAGGCCATCATGGGAANGACATCGTTCCCTGGATGGCCTGCAAACAGGGTGATTTTCCCTAGGGAAAATCACCCCGTTTGTCGCTGTGCATTATCCACGGGAACGAAGTCGTTCCCGTGTATGGCCAGCTTTAGTGTGTGGACTAGTTGAATGGCCACCTTTAGAGATAAGTTAGAGACCTTCAGCATTCAAATCTTAATGACGGAACAGATTCAGATTTGAAAATAAGAGAGGAAAGTTACACCTGGGCAAAACCATGAATTGCAGGGGAGGTTACAATAATAACCATGTAACAGTGACAATGCTCAGTATCTGTGTGTAATAAGCAAAAGCAAAGTATTTTTCCTGCATGCAAAGAACATTAATTTTACTTTACTGTAATTCATCATGGTTGTGCCCAGGTGCAGATTAAAGACCACATGGGCCGGGGGCTGAACATTTTTCGAGGGCCTATTGCAGAGGGTGTGACCAATGTTATGTGAGGTGGTAAATTAAATGTGGCCCATACGTCACATGTAGTGCATGGCACTGTTATGCTGCTGTACAGGAGGGTGGATGTTTTACATCCTCACGCATTTCAATGGCTGTATGTGTGGGCCTTTTTTCAGATGGAGGCCTGGGGCTATAGTCCCATTGTTAATCAGGTCCTGCCCAGGTGTAAATGATAAAGTCTGGATAATCTGCTTTTCATTACATCGTTTTCTCAGTTCTTATCTGCACATGATTTGTTTGTGGATTAGCCCTGCGCACTACGTAACCATTCTGCAAATGACTATAGTACTATGAGTTTGCTAAGCACTAATCATTTAAATCTATCAGCGTTTTATAGGGTTAGAATAAGAATGATACCTACAATACAGTATAATGACTGTGTAAATGAGGTAAAACATGAAAAAAGTAAAACATGTCAAATCCACTTTCTAGGTGATTCTTCAGAAAATGGAAACTGGGGAAACATTGATGTTTGCAGCTAGCAGGTGGCTTGCAGGTGATGATAGACATGGTGACACTGTGTGTGAGCTCCCGGTTGTAGAAAACGGTGCATTCATTTTCCCGGGTAAGTGCCCTATAGTTTTTATATGACATAATCGCATAATAATCTTATATAAGTTCCTTATAAGCGAGCGATATGCCTAAATATATAGAGCCATGCCTTCCCTGCTCTGTCACACTGCTCTGCCTCAGGGGAACACTGACGCTTATTACTCTGTATATTCTACTCATCTTTTATCTTTCCTTGTGCAGACAACCATAACAATAACATTACAATTACCATCATGGTTTTACTTTTATTTTCAATTTGCTTATTAAATACTGAATGCATGTTTATGAGACTTGTAAAAACCTCTGCTCTCTCCTATTTCTAATCTTTTCTTAATGAGCAACATTTAAATGCTCACTCTTTACATTAATGACACTGTAACTTTCTATGCCCTGCCATTAAACAAAAACCTGTCAAAAACATATTTGCTATTTTATGTTTGTATTACATTTATTTTCAGCTGGGCTTGTTGTTCTCCCTATCGGTGGATTGTTTTATTTATCATATAGTTCATCCAGTTTCATTATAAAAAAAAATAAAATAATAAATAGTATTAATGATAAGCAATCATTAATAAAATAATAAAAGTTTTTATCATTACCAATAACTAGGGCTTGTCTATTCAGTTTGCATGTGTGTATTCAATGGCAACATCAGAAGCCCCTGTTCCCCCACCCCGCTACCTAACGATAACCTTCACCAGCAACTATCATCACAGCCGGATTAAGACTCCGGGGGAATTCACTAACTGACGAATTTAAGAATTCGTCAGTGGCTGACGATATTGCTG
>JABWIB010000252.1:38039-48274 GCA_016617825.1 Platyplectrum ornatum
GCCATTACAATTCGTCAATACAATTCGTCACTTACTGAATACTATACATCACCAGTCATTGACGAATTTTGATCACTGACGAACGCTGGCGAAAAGAAATCTCTGCAGAATTCGTCAGTTAGTGAATTCCCCCCCCCCCATGCGGCCCTCTGCTGAATTCCAATTTTGGGCCCTATATATATATATCTAACCGATTGACTGACTGCAAAAATAAAAAGGAAAAACAAAACTTACTCCATTCAGTAGTGTGTGTGTGGTCCATTCACCTTGTTGTCCGAGATTCCCTATGCCTACTCCATCATAATTGTAGTTATAGCAGTAATATAGTTACGTATGCTCTGCATCTCCTGCAGAGCTTTTATTACTTTATTATTATTGTACTTGTCAATAATTATGGAGTCAGGAAGATGGGAAACTCTGGCCAGGAGGTGGGGGTACAGGTAATTGGATAATGGCCACACAATAGCTTTGGTTATTATTGGATCCAAGCATTATTTGACATTTATTGCTGTTGGGAAAAATAAATCTTGAACATACAAAATATCAATATTTGGTCCCATCTCTTTATAATTGGCTGATTGAAACAATAACAGCTCTAGTGTTACAGTAATATACAATATCAGGCTAAATTATATTTATTAATTTAAGCTATTCGTTCTCAGATTGGTAAAACTTATAATTGTCTGATTGAAGAGGATCTGAAATGTTCATTTCTAGAATTGACATGAAATAAGAAAAGCTTGTGGAATATTGTGTGAACACAACATTGTGTATGCTCGTTAGATCATAGGTCATTTAATTCATCTCTGAAGCAAAACTACTCTCAATTATCACAAACCGTGCTGACAAAATGCATGATCATTCCAAGGCCACATGTTTATTCATCAACTACTCAATTCATTTAAAAGGAAGAGCTTGCTATTTTGCAGTCTACATGACTGGAGAGAGGGTAATCTATGCAGCAGACACACCACTTTTCTACAATATGCAAAAGGCAAAATGGCTGACTAATTTAATGGCCAGAAAATGATATATTTCTGGTTATTACTATGAACCAATAATTTCAGTGTATAACAGGGAAATAGAATAGTTGGAGACTCATACATGAATAAATATGACCTGGCAGACTCCTTTAATGCATTGGTGCATTGCAAAAAATGTCACTGTAGTTATATTAGTTATAATAATATAACTTAGTATATAATATAACTAATATTTCTTTTTATGTTGCTTAGTTTACTGCATGCTTTCTTCTCTCCCTCGAAAGGCCAAAACTTGCTTGGTATGATTGACATACAGGTCACAAGGACAAACCCAGTATTTTAAAGGCAGAAAGAGGTTTCCATGTTACCATAAATAATAATCAATCTAAATAATGCATTCAATTCCACCTTTCATACTATGAGTACTGTTATACAAGAATAGGTTATTATCATCTTTGCCCTACCAGAGTGCTAACCAAACCCATAAAGGTGTGGTCCCACCAGCATCATGACATTGCCACTTAATTCTACATCTGATAATACTGGAAGTTATTCGGTAGAGGATCATCAAGTTCAAGTCCAGGGGCGCATTTAGCCATGTTTGTGTCCATAAATGAATGATATTAGAGAAGGGCAAGTAAAGGAAGAATGAGGCATGGCCATATCAGGCCCACCATAACCTGAGGACTCACAGTAACATGGACATGTATCTCTAAAGTGAAACACAAAGCAAACTGGAAACTATTGTGTGTAAAGAACTGCATACATTTGATGTTATATAAAATATTCCTTCATCATGTCATTATCACCTAAGAGACCAGATACCACCATTTCACCTTTTCCATTTAAAGGCTACCACCTCTTCTATATTTACTCCTTATGTCACTTTAACCTGCTGCTGCTTTTTGTGCTCTTTTAAGCTGTGCCTTTATGTCATCATTTAGATATAAGTAAACTACATGCAAGATGTCTAAAGTGGAATAAAGTAAAATAAACACAATGTAGTTTATTACTAAGCCTGCTGTGAGAGCTGTCAGCAGTGCAGACAAGTGAGACGTTTACTATAGGTAAAAAAGGTTAATGTTTATTTAGTCAATGTCAGCTTTCGCGTAATTGTCTCCACTCATGCGGATAGTCACATATTAGCTAATTAGCAGGCATCAATATCATGTCATAATATGCAAACTTGAATTCCTTTTTTCCTGCATATGAGAATTTTCAAGCCTCAGAAAACCAGTATACTGGAAATTGCAATATAAATACAAACCATGCTCAGTCCAGTCTATACATCATACCCCATATGAACTGATCTAGACTAGATGAGGATTGTTGTGAGTACTGTGAATTATGCTGCACCATGTTCGGAGTCGAATATATGCTATGCTTAATTGGATATGTCTAAATTGAAATGTAAAGTGCCTTATTATCTTTATGTATGCAACAAGTTTAAGTCAGAGCCGGGGATCCTCCTCTGGGAGCCCCAGTCTAAATAAATCGTGTTTCTGAGTATGAAACAAAATAGAGAATAAAACGAGGTTAATATAGTTTTACATACACAACTGAGCAGACTGGATGGGCCATGTGGCTCTTGTCTGCTCTCATTTTTTATGTTTCTATGTTTCATTTGCAAAACCTGTGTGTTGATTGGGCTAGGGAGGGAATGGAAAGTGGGTAGCTGTTCAGGGTAGGTCTCCTCACTCTCCCCTCCATCAGTGGTTTAGGTCAATGATAGTTTGAGGCTGGGTTGGGCGCGGCAGTGGTGTAGCCAACAAACAAATTTTAAATCCAAGGTTTTCCTAACATGCCATTCCAAACCATCACCTATGTGCACAACACTTTCGGTCTGGGGGTGGGGTGTCACATTCATAGGAACTTTTCATAACTTCCTATTTTCCAGTTGTAAAGTACAAGCTTNATGTCTACACTGGGCATTTGGAACATGCCGGAACGGAGGCGTCCATTTATATTTCCATCTTTGGAGAAAGGGGAGACACTGGAAAAAGACATTTGTTTAGATCTGATTCTTTAAATCCATTCCAGCAAGGACAGGTAACATTGCTATGTGTCACTGTTATTTGTGTTACTCGTTTGTCAATGAAACATAGGGAGCATTGGCTTATTATTGATTCTAGAATTATGGAATTTGATAACTTGTATACACATACAAGTTCCAAGACCTACCTATGAGAAGTCGCCTGAACTTCAGTATTAAGATAAGATACCTGTATCCATTTGCTTTAAATATTTCAGCCATATTTCCTTTGTTTGAGCTATTATGTGTCCGGTTGCTTCAGTTACTCTCACCCTCCTATCCTATGGTATGAACATAGAATGATTATATCATTTTATATTGCTCCTCCACCAGGATTGGGTTGATTTGATTGAGGTGGGCCTGGATAATAGTGTGAATGCTTAATGGAAGCATGAATATTGGAAATGTAATGCCTTTTCTGTGATCTTCAACTTTTTAATTATTGTCTTTATTGTTAAATCATAAGTTGAATAAGAATTTGCTTAAATTTTAGGCTGTTGTTAAACACATAATTAAAGTATTGAAGTAGAATGAGATTTGTTAGCCTAACCTGATACAGAGCAAATTAACTGTAAATGGAAAACATAAACCATAGATACATAAATGCACCCACAAAAGCTCATGTGTTGGGGTTAATATTTCAGACCTGCATTACATGATGTATATGGTCAAGCTCCTTCACTGCAGATAAAGCACAAAGCCAATTACAACAATTCCATGGAGCTACAGCAATTATCGTTATGCAGGGGCAAACGCAGGATTTTGGAAGGGGGGGTTTACATATATATATATATATATATATATATATATATATATATATATTCATTAAATAGCAGTGGCATATGCAGGATTTTGGAAGGGTTGTTTCTATTAAAGGATAGAGTCCAGGAATGGGACTATACAATGTATATTGTGTGTCACTCCTTAATCTTGATATGCCACACACACACTGTAAAATGCCATCTCAGATCCTTAATTTACTCAATACAGTGTGCCAGGTCCTAATACTTAATATAACCGGCATATAATACAGCAACATTAAGGGGGGTTTCTGGGCAACCAGAAACCCCCCCCCCCCCCTGCGTTTCCCTATGTTATGTCCTTTAGCTTTTGTGTGCTCCAGTGCTTCCTGATCTGCACCCCCTTTCATATAGGCTTTATTATGCAGTAATACATTCCATATATACAACAAACTCTACAGGCTGACTGCATGCTGTGTGGATCCATATTGTATTTTGAACATTTGATCACTTTGTAGAATACTGTGTTGATATGCTCCAGCAGACCTATAAGATATGTGGTTTCCTATGCTGATGTAATTAGTGTTTGTTACTCCATTCTTCATAATTGTGACAAATGAGAACACAGTATCGTGGCCCATCAGCAATGGGCTATTGATGATGGGCATGCCATACTGCCACTCCATAACTGATGCACTGATCCTGTTTATAGTATATCATGTATAAAGAATACAGGAAAAGATATAAAATATCTATTTTATTTGACTGATCACAGCATAATTAAATTGTAATAGTAAAAAAAGGTAAATAAGCACAGGATGTATTACGCAGTGATTTCTCCTATTTGACTTTGACTTTGCTCTTAGGTTGATGTGTTTGAGATTGAAGCCGTGTCACTTGGGAGCTTACAGAGAGTGCTCATACGCTGTGAGGCCAATCACAAGTCACAGTACTGGTATTGTGAGAAAGTAATCATCAGGGAACAGGGCGTCCTCTCAGAATATGTCTTCAGATGTGAAAGGTAACATTATTCAAACCATCACAAATCTACTTCTAGCATTTTTAAATGCTGTATATCTGTAATCCCTCAAGGACACTTATGTGTTTGATGTCAGTTTTATGGAGCTTTAACCCACCAATAATCCAGAACCCATGTCACAATACAGGTTTTCAGTCATCTCCGCACTTTCATTTTCTTGAGATCTTACTGCCTGTCACATGGGCATTCATTCTTTCAACACATTTATTTCTAAAGTTCAGAGTCAAACTAAAAATTTCCATTTTAACCCAACTGAGACCCACAATGTAATGCATAATGCCAAGCAATGAAATCCAGAGAAAGAGATCAGCGTAGGAATGATAACGCGGATAAGTGTTATAGATTGGTGTCTAATAAGAGAATTTTCTGTTGCTCATTTAAAATTTTGGGGCTTAATTGGTGATGGGCCCAGAATCTGTGAATGTTTTTCATAAACAAAGCAAATATATATTATTACATATAAAAATTGCATGTTGATGTACATGCTGGACTGGGTTCATGCTGAGCTTGGAATAATGCTAATAGGCGTTTTCTTGTAATAATGCTAATAGGCATTTTTGGTAATGCTGTGCATGCACGAGTATTGCATCAGGATGGATTCCAGGTCCACCCTGGTACTAATTCTCTAGACTGTCAATAGGAGTTTGTGGGCCTTAGTACAACTACTTCTTGAGCCCCTATCCCATAGATGTTAAGTAAAGATGTGTCCCCAGCCTTTCAACTCTGTCCCCAACCCCCAGATGTGTCCCCAACCCTTTCAACCAATTTATCCCTTTACTTACTTTTGCAGTCTTCCTCTCTCTTTTCTGTATCGAGACTTAAGACAAAATACCCGTACATCAAAAATACAGCTCACAAGTGGGAGGTATTACAATGTCTATATAATCGTAATTTCATACTGTGCAATGATCCTCAACTATGTGGAAGAAAGTCCATGCAATTGATTGGATTGGGTAACAAAGCATTCGCACTGATGGCTTTAAAGATCTTTATGGCATTATTATTCTGAATTAAAGCTTATATTTGTATTTTCTTAATTATTCTTTTGTGTTTTATGAGTCATTTGTTGTTTTAGTGTTTTTTTGATATTTACAATTGTTTCAAATACAATTAGCAATAGCGCCCTAAGAACATATTTATCTTTGTTTTGAAAATAGTGCACCGGATCGCAAACACAGGAGTTCCCATGGTGATATGACCTCAGGGCCTATATTCACTGAACTGCAGGATTGGTAGAGATGTTGCTTAAAGAAACCAATCGGATTCCAGCTCTCAGTTTCATTTTACATAATAAAGAATATCTGCTCAAATCTGATTGGGGCAACATCTCCACATTTCTATTTTCGCAGATTATACTATATATATATACTATAGGCACCCCCAAGCCCTACTTCACTGTAAACTTTAACACTTCAACCCATCCAACTTGTGAACACAGCCCACCCCCTCTCAGGAGTCATCAGAAGATGCATGACTCCATTTACACGGCTATTGAATGATTTTTAAATCCCACCCCAACCACTGATTTAATTGAGAAGATCAGTCTTTCATGTACACTGACTTTGCATCTATTAGATGAATTGAGATAAATCTCTCATGATATAAGATCTACATTAATTCATAATGTCTTGTACTGGATCTAGACTTACGTACTATTGAACTTATGAGTGTAAAGTTACGAGTGGGTAAAACCATGTTGAATTGCAGGGGGAGGTAAAATGAATGTTAGTGTTTGCATGTTTGGCACACAGATACTGACCAGCGTTACTGTTATTAGACTCAGATGATTTAACACAGCCATAACTTTAAGCTTGTAAGTTTATCTAAGTCTGGATCCAGTCCTTAATGTATAACGTGTTAATTCATTTTAACATATTTTATAAATGGTTTTATGTAGGTGGCTTCCATACATGTTGAATGGTTCTCTTCAGTCAGAAATTGAACTTCAGGTACAAGGTAAGATGATCGTATATCCAGGTTTTCTAAGAAGTTATGTATTGTCAACAACTTTCTAAAAGTGTAAAATTACTGTTTAATATCCAGAACAAATAAATTAAAGACCATACAAACTTTGAAAAAGTGTACATACATCATGGCCTAAATCTAAGCAGGGAGATTGAAAAGTGGGGATCAGATTCAAGCTCTCAGTTTCATTTTACATACTGGAAAATGACAGCTCAAATCTGGGTAACATCCCCGCTTGGCAATCTCCCTGCAATCTCCCGGCTTGGTATATATAGGCCCGTGTGCCTATTAATAAAGTCGATAAGAAAGTGTGAAATGCAAAGACAGCAGCTACAGTTGAAATATCACCACCAATACATATAGAACATTATGGTGCTTGCAGGGATTATGCCAGAAGGAAACATATAATATGCATTGAAATGTTTCATCATTTATATAGGAAACTATATATATAATTCATCTATATGAGGCTCATTTTTACATTGAATTGCCATTGATAGTGTCATTGAGTCTTTCAAATGTTTACAGCGGCATCAATGTTCCAATGTATGATTTAGGCACCCGTTATATCACACAATATATAAGGCATATACCTCTTCTGTAATTATGTGTCATGACAAAACTACATGTGACTGGAACAGGATGTAAAGGGCTGAATGGAGACACATAGAATGTTTATATATTATACAGAAAATCATGGTGTACACTTTGTTTTAATAATAATGACATGTTTTCTCAGTGCCTCAATGTACATTTCTTTATTTTAGAAATGGAGATGTCTTCTGAACTGAAGCACCCTGATGAAATCAATGGTAATTTCCATTAACTTGACACATAATATAGCATAATATGTCTGAGACTTTAGAGGGCATCGCATCCAATAACATTTCTTGCATGTCATTTACAAAGAACTCTACCTTAAGCTGCCTCTTGGATGGTATGGTGTAACTGCATGTTCCTTCCTTGTTGGGCAGAATCACATTGATATTTTGAGGGCTTTAAATGATCTCCTTGAGTATTGCTACTCAAAGCCACTTCACTTCAGTATAAGGGAACAAGTTCTATAGTCCTCTGAATATCCACATCTCTTGTGGGTGAATAATAAATGATAGGATAGATCTAGACCCGACGCGTTTCTCAGACACTCAAAAACCAAGACTATCAATATGTAGTATATGGGGGGCAGTAACAGAATCCATTAAACAAAAGAATGTGTCATATTGATGTATCCCCATGTGTTAAGTTATTTTGTTTAGATACTTTCTATCATAGGCATTACATATTCTGTTATGTTAAGATACCTCATATAATCATATTTAATGGCTTAGCTCTATATTGTAAATATTATTTGCTAATAATATTATTTTAATTTGTTACTGGGCTAAACAGCTAATAGTGATCATTTTAATAAAAAGAATAAAGTAATGCTTCTATGCTGCTTTCAGATGGTCCAAATGAGTTTTGAATAAATATTAACTTCATTAGAAATGATGGAAATGATTATTGTCCTCTATTCATTTTCAAGATGAAATGTTGTGAAAAGCTTCAGAAAGTGACTTGAGGACACATAGAATGGTTAATTGTAACCAAGTAACCAAGGACCTATTCTGCATGATTTCTTTATCACTTCTATCTCATGTAATTATTAGAAATCTTTGAACACACAGGGATGAAGCCATGATCTTATTCACAAATGTTATGTATAAATGAATGAATACATTCTTACAACATTCCAGTTCTT
Organism: Platyplectrum ornatum; assembly: GCA_016617825.1. Taxonomy (NCBI): domain Eukaryota; kingdom Metazoa; phylum Chordata; class Amphibia; order Anura; family Limnodynastidae; genus Platyplectrum; species Platyplectrum ornatum. The sequence goes on from JABWIB010000252.1 coordinate 46,540, forward strand.
TACCATTATAAATGTTTACNCCTAGGCGCCCGTATGTGATTCAATTCATTAAGCCACAGTAACCATTACATTAACAATTATTTGGAACATAAAACCTTTGAAAAGGTGAACATGCTTTAAGCTATATATTGCACTTTGCTAAGAATTCACATTATAATGGAAAAGTTAATCAACAAAGGTCCCTGGGAGACGTTACTGTCATCTTTTAAAATCTTTTACCCACTGAGTTTAATCATTAAGCAGTCGCAATAAAAATGCAGATAGACCCTGGATGAAATGTAAACATACTGAAATCTTCCACTGTATAATATATAAATAACAGATATAATAGGGTATACTATATGGCAGCATGGATTATTATATGATCTGCTAGCTGATGCAGCAAGTGGAATATTTATCAATATTAAGGAAGTAATGCTGGTTCCAGTGCCACTACTATCAGATGTCACTATCAGATGAGAAACATGTAAACATCTTAGACTAAAACATTTCTTTTCTCATTTTTATTATAATTCACAAGTTCAGTAATTTGTATGGAGTCGATATAAGACAGTTTGAAGCTTTTATGATGACAGATTATTTTGTCTACATCAAAAGGGGATGCAGTCATTATAATAGCTCTCCATTATATAACTTTTTAGGGAGGGATAGAAGTGGGGTGCATATGGGGTTATGCCATGCTCCCACTTCACATCTACCACTGATCTAATTGAAATACTATAAATTTACAATCGCTGACAGTTCTTAATTTCTATAACCCCACTTCTAAATTTCCATTTCAACCACTGCTTATATATATTATATATACAGTATATATATATATATATGTACTGTATACAGTATGTATATATACAGTATTTATATATATATATATATTTATTATAAATAAAAAATAAATAGTAACAATTCAGTTTTGTTTCAGCATTATTTAAATTTAGGTTTATTATATAGGAACAATACATCTATAACAAATTATTGATGCCCCAAATATCCTACAAACCCAGGAGAATTGGCTCACACTAAGCCAATTGTCCTAAACAATGACTTGTCATTAAGACGTTGCTGTACTGGGTCTATATTTACTAAACTGCAGGAATGGAAAAGTGAAGAGGAGGCCCATAGACATTCTCCAGTAATTCCAGAATCTGATTGGTTGCTATGGGCAACCTCTCCTCTTTTCCATTTCTGCAGTTTATTAAAAATAGTTCCAGGTGTCATTTTGAAGGTTTATTATAATGTTTGTGCAATTACATATAAAGCTTTAGTCTAATGTATAAAATCATATGGAGCTGTATTTAAAGCAGGGTCTTTATAAGCAGGTTATGTGTGGATTTATTATTCTGTCAATGCTCTTAGATATGTTACCATACCCGCAGCTTCACGTTTTATAATCAGTGCTATATGTCTTCCACAATTTACATCCTGTTCTTTTCCTATTACTATGTTTGCAGAAGGAGAATGGAGGATCACTGTTGTAACTGGCAATCTCCCTNATGCTGGAACCGATGCTACAGTTTTTCTTTATGTCTATGGGGAAGAGACAAATTCGGGTCCCATAATGCTGGGATCAGGGAGTCATCAGTTGTTTAATGTAAACAGTGCGGACACATTTCAGGTATGCAGTTATCACTCCATGGAGCCGATTCAACTCAGTTAAGACAATGGCAATGGTCACTATAGTATCTGATATTAGTTAGAAAGCGATCTATATATATATATATATATATATATATAT
>JABWIB010000252.1:48310-60371 GCA_016617825.1 Platyplectrum ornatum
TATATATATATATATATATATATATATATATATATATATATATATATATATATAATTTTATCTCCACTTCAGACATTTCCAGTCTCCATTTCTACCTCTTCTACTACAAAGACAGGCAACGTTCTATAACTTGTGATTTTGATTTTTAGATAGATGTGATCTGTGTTAGAGTAAATCATATGATCAGCCTGATAACGGAATAGGTATGTACACAGCTGAATATATTGCAGACATTAAGGTCACATACATTGCCCATCACTGATTTAGAAGTTTGGATACCCATGTCTATATTTGTATGCCTTTTATTTGTATTTACTAAGTACCTTTGAAAGGTTCATACCTATATATTTATTTATGTTTACCCAAGGCTACACATAACCACTGGGTGTATTGGATGGAACACTACTACTTGTTTGTATTAAAATTGAAATCAGACTTAGCTTGTTGTCTAAAATGAGATTTTTCGGGAAAGTAATTGAGAAGACTGACTTCATTTACCCTGTGTTGTTATTTTTATGTGCGGCTTTGGCTATGGCTGCCAATGCAGTCACTTAGGATGTGATCCCCTCAGGAGATTCTCTCTTTGTAGTTTCATTGCTGTCCACATCGCTGTTCATCACACATGATCCATTAGAGCTTGCTGTTACAACTAAATGTGATGTATGAAATGTCCCTAATACAAAGAAATATTCTGGTTTTTCTGAGTCATTCTGTAATATGAATGGCCCATTTATAATATAGCACATCTAGTCACCAATACTGAACTCTTGGTGTCCACATAAACTGGAATTTATGTATGAAAATGTATAGATCCATACTATGACCTGGATCTAGACCTGCTTTGAAGAGCTTTCTGTCTGGTCGCACCCTGTTCTTCAAGTTTTATAAGACCTCCCGGATGATCCATATATCCAATAACAGTGTTTGTGGATCATTTTATTGGTATGCTGACAAATAAGTCCATGACCTATTAACACAATAAATGCTTTACACATTTCACTATTTCATCAAGTCCCGCCTTCCATAGTAATGATCGGGGCTCAAGGCAGTGATTTACATTACATTACAGGAGACATACCCAAAACTCAGGAGTCTCCCGGATATTCTGGGAGAGTCGGCAACCCTGCCATTCCCACAGTTTACTAAATATAGGCCCTTGTGTACAATGGACAAATTGTGTAGATGGGAATGTATACCATCCTTTATTCAACTAAGGTAAAAGAGTGTGTATATTATATAATGTCATAGATCTATTAATGAAGCTTACTGTAGGAAGCAGATAGAACGACGTTGCAGATTATTCTGTCACAGGCTGATTGTGTAAAAAAAATATTCCTCCCCATAGTATGTTTCACAGGTTATTGTCTGCTTTTATTTGTAGTTAACTAAGAAAAAGGTTTAAGTTGTTGGTTTTTTTCCTGAGATTTCAAAGGATTTCGTGTTGATCAGTGGTGAGAATTGCTATATAAATCTAATGTTAGAACATAAAATGCGAAAATTGCCAAATAGAAATAGTTTTATAGCCACTGTACCTGAATGGCTGGATTTATTGAAGATTGCTGTGCTGCATAGAAAAGTGCCGCCTGAACAATATTGTCTTATACATCTGCAGCACATTTTATAAAAACTATCAAAGTAAAAACAAGTTGAAGAATTTAGACAATATTTTCACCTTAAACTACTATATTTTACTAAAAACAAATCTGAATCATGGTCCCAACATTACAAATCATAGAGTAGATAGTTCATCTCGGCCAGTATACCTAGTGAATGCCATGAAGGCTGCCATTTTGATGTTTGGCGATATTCTCAACTCTCCACAATATTGAATACCTTACCCCCATAAACAGCAAACGGCACAGCGCCTCACACACGCCTTAATGAAATAATGAGACAGACACCACTTGGGTTTTAAAAGGGAACACAGTATTTATTAATAGATTGGGCCGAATTGTAATTTTAGATTAACCTTACCAAACCATAATTAACTAATTAAATTAACTTACATTAATCCTAATGATTAATTTAATAAGTGGGAACCAGGTGGCCCAATAGCAAGTGGGAGGTTCAGCATAACCACCTACCCAGAGGTTCTCCATGTTAAACCTCTGCCACGTCCGGCCTGCTCCTCCTGACGGCACAAACCTAGACCACTCCAGTACCTGGAAGGTGGTCTCCTAAGGAACCCAACCGTTTCTATGTGATGCCCTCGCCCAACCAGTAGTGGTGAATTCAGGCTGGACTATCCTTTACCATACTCCATTTCGGTAGCGCAAAAAACAAACCTTTGCTGACCCCCACTGCTACCGCCCTACCGCACTCCGTCTGAAAGAAAAAGTTAGTGCACACAGAGACCAACAAACAAAGGCAGGGAGGGTGGGTGAATCCTAAAAAAAGAGAGGCCCTTAATTCCCATCCCCTGCCTTTTATATCATCTAACAACCCTCCCCTGCCCATCATATGACCCTTAACATTCCCACCCCCACTTAACGAGCACAACCATTAACTCCATGTGTGCCTGCTGTGAGTGTCAAGCGCCTGCCTGCTGTTTATATCCTCTCGGTCCTATGGGGCCCTCACTTCTTTTTATTAAAGGGCTTAATCCAGAACTAATAATTGTGTCTGACTTCTGCATGTGAAATGTGTAAATCATCTGCGCACGTGCATGCATAGAACCGAGACATATGAGCTCAGTTTCCGCAAGATCCATATTTGCGTAAGCAGAGTATGCCTTGGATCTGTGCATACAGAGCATTGTACAGAATGGCCTGGGCAGTGGATTTACACACGACTGAACCAAGGGTAAAGCAGGACTTGCAGTAATAATAATGTAATGTCCCATGTTATGCAGATTCATGGAAGGACAACTCTTCCCCACCCTTAACCCCTGTGCATAGGGAATCAGGATCCTATGTATTCATCTCTGTAAAGGCCTTGGATAGAGTATGCTTCTTACACAATCTGGTTCCGATCCATAATCTGGAAAAGCAGACTATTATCAGATAATTGGCACCATTAGTTTAGGATATTTTGCTGATCCTATTAGCAAGTTTTAACGTGTATCCATTATGCAATGTTCTCAGCTGTGTGACCATTCAACACTGTTGTATGAATTTTTCTCTTCTATTGCAGATAAATCTACAATATCTGCAAAAGCCATATAAGATACGCATTGGGCATGACAATTCAGGAGACAATCCAGAATGGTATCTAGAGGATATAAGACTAGAGAATCTTTCCTCTGGTCAGGAGTTTCACCTATCTGTAAATCAATGGCTTGGAGAGAAACATGGTGATGGAGATACATGGAGAGAGCTAGCTCTATTAACAGATGGAAATGCCCCTTTAATGTGTATGTATTCTAAATCCTGGAGGTTTGCTGTACTACACATCAACACATACTCCATATGCATATGATGCCCATGTCCAGGCACCCAAGGGGAATAATTTAATAATGTTAAATCACTGGTCACGCAAAGTGCAATTTAAAGAATTATATGTTCACAGTTTGAGCTGTTTTGCAGGTGTACTGACAAATCAGTCCAGCATACACACTATACAATTATTAGGGCAATCAATTTAATTGTATACTGTGGGATCCAGCTTAAGAAAACTAAAATAACAAACCCAAAAAAATTCGGAAATCAAAGTCATCCTCCTAATACAGTCTCAGAGAAATGACATTACCTCGGGACTTATCAGTTATATCAGTTATTAATGTACTTCAGCAATGTACAGTATGGTGGCACAGATCGATTAACTTCAACCATGTATTACATTTACTCATTTAATGTGTCCTAAACCCCAATCTTGAGTGTTAATGCTATTTGAGCATATAGGGTTAGCGCACGGATTGGTCTAAACACTGTATTTTACAGTGAAGTCTTTAGTAAATATATAATGAACAGCTGGTATGAATGTCAGCAACACTTGTGGCATTTTGGCATTTTAAAGAATTAAGCCCCATCAGAATGAGAACAAGAGGATGTATTTAACACCTTTCACATCTCATAAAGACAGCCTAGAGCAAGTCTTATACCGGGAGACTGATGTGCGGGTCTCCTGTCAGATACATTGCTTATTAAGAACTCAAGTGATCCATTTGAAGTGTAAAATCTATTTTGAAAAGTAATCAGTGTGTCTGCTGTATATTACAGATCTTATTTCTGATCTTCAGTAAGTCCGTTCCCTCACATGTTTTTCTCAGCATACATTAGAGGCAGCTTTAATGTAGACATTGTGTCATTCTCTCACAGGCATTTGAAGGTTCTTTTTCATCTATTTGTTATTAGTATGAATTTCTTTGCATTTGCATCTAAAACGTAAATAATTTTTCCCTCAAATTGCTTATAAGAGCTGGATATATATATATATATATATATATATATGTTAAATTTTGAGTTGGTTTGACTATTTTGGAGAGACCTGGTAAAAACCAAAAGCCAGCAACATGGGGGTGGGTATTTGAATGGTAAAAGCATTCCTTTACTATAAATGGGGGGGGGGGGACTTGATGTCATCAGGCCATGCCCATTCTTTATAACAATTAGAGCTAAAGGCAGTGGTAGCACAGTGCCTTAGCTGTGGGAATAGAAAAGTGGGGATGTCGTCCATAGAAAACAATCAATCTAGCTGACATTCTCGTAGCTTAGTAAATATAGGCCCAGGTCCAGGGAGAAATCCNAGAGTCTCTCTGAAATTACTGGGGAAATCGTCAACCATGATTTATATATGTATTTATTTAGTTATTTAAACATCAGCGCCTAACTTTACTAAACTGCGGTATTGGAAAAGTGTTGATTTGCCTAGAGCAACCAATCAGATTCAAGCTCTCAGTTTCATTTACATATTGGCAAATGTGAGCTAGAAACCACTTTTCCAATCCCACAGTTTAGTAAATATAGGCATCAGATTGCTTACCTCCCAACTATTCCGAGGGTGAAAGCAGGACACACAAGCACCGACCCCGGACACCCCCGACCACCGGCAAAAGTAATAAAACAAAACACGTACCTACCAGTTTGTCCCCTTAGAGGGACAAACTGGTAGGAGGGAGGGACAGGGGTTCAGTCCCCAAAAGCAGGACTGTCCCACTGAAATCGGGACAGTTGGGGGGTATGGATTGATGTCTTACATTAGCACATGGCACTCCATGTAAGAGCATACCTCCCAACATACACATTTATCACTCCTACATGGCGGTTATACACACAGCACACAGGAATTGTTTTTGTGAAATGAAATGCCATAAACATACCTTCCATTTCTCTCTGCATTTCAGTGACTGAATATGAGGTTCATGTGTACACTGGTAACATATCTGATGCTGACCCAGAGGCCAAAATTTATATCAACATCTTTGGAAATAGGGGGGATTCTGGGAGAAGAAAACTACATAAAGCTAAGACAACAGCTACCAGATTTCTGAGGGGACAGGTAACCTATAGTAGAAAAGTTTCTGCAGCAGTTCATGACCTAAATGTACTAAGAAGGGAGATCGCAGGGAGATTGAAAAGATGGGGTGTTGCCCATAGCAACCAATCAGATTCAAACTCCCAGTGTCATTTTACACACTGGAGAATGTGAGCTTGAATCTGATTGTTATGGGCAACATCCCAACTTTTCAGTCTCCCTGCAGTCTCCTCAGATATATGCATATATAACACATGTATCAGGGGAACTGAACACTGTACAATGACTAAAGACCAAAGCATCCGACAAGCATCAGTCTAAACTGGCAATAAAAGTGTCTGCAGTGTTTTGGCCGCCAACATATAATCAGCAGCTGTCAGTGTGCTGATTACCTGTAATTTCTACAAATAAAGTCACTGTACCATAAAACCATTTTAATTGCCTGTAATAGCAACTCCTATAACTAAAGCTCAAGGTCAGATAACTGGTATACCTTTACTATTTCACCGGCACATTTCAGATTGATTATATTGATTTATTCAGCATCTTTATATATGAATTCCATTTCCTTCTTGTTTTCAAGTCTTCTTTTGACATTTTTTGACATCATGTTTCCCCCTTTACATACTGCTTAGCATACAACTCCATCTATATCCGTAATAATGTGTGACAACCTGCTTCTCCCTCTATATACGTATCAGTATGTGATACTTCTGTGAAATAAGTTATAAAAGAACCAGTAACATTTATGAAAACATACCATATTTCCCCAATAATAAGACACTGTCTTATTTTTTTTACCACAAATAAAATAGGGCTTATTTTATTAAACAATGACATGAATTTCCATGAACAGTCCAATAATGGCCCCCAGACCTGATTTTATATATATATATATATATATATATATATATATATATATAATTTGTGAACAATAATTTTACACAATATATACATACATACATACATACGTACATACATCACCGTGGGGATGTGAATCATCTATTTCACTCCCTGCCGCCCCTCAGCACCATCCAGGTAGATGCCACTTCTACCAAATGCGATGCAAACACAAATTATAAATTGAAAGTGGTGGGGCACTGGGGTACTGAAAGTCCCTAAAGTCACAGTGGGAATTAAAAGTTATCCTGCTCCAAGAAATACAAAATCCCTACACAGTCCTTTACGTTGTAATATATTCCTTCCATATTCCAGAGATCCTCAAAGAAATACATACAATACTTAATAAAAGTGTCATAATTTAATGTATATATAAAAGGACAAATCCAGAAAACTGATAAAAATGACTAAAAACATATGGAGCACATTTCTCCCATAGGAAAGCAACCAATGTTCGTACCCAGGTGCTGTGAAACAGCGCTTCCTCTCCTCCCTGATGTGAAGTAAGCCCGGGCAATGGAGGAGGGGGATTCAAGTCCTGGACGTCTGTTGTTGCACCCGGCAGGCAAGAAAGGCTCCTGAATGTTCTCTTGATGCGTTTCGGGCGTTCCCTTTTTCAAAAGTCATTTCTTTGAGGATCTCTGGAATATGGAAGGAATATGTTACAGAAAATAAGGGCTGCAACGTAAAGAACTGTTTAAGGATTTTGTATTTCTTGGAGTAGGATAACTTTTAACACCCACTGTGAGACTTTCAGTACCCCAGCGCCAGCACCACTTTCAATTTATAATTTGTGTTTATATGTACGTACATACATATATACACACATTCACACATATACATATATTATATATTATATATATATATATATATATATACACATACATACCTACACACACATTCACACACACATACATACAGACACACACATTCACATACACACACATACAGACACAAAAAAAGGGTAAAAAAAAAATAAAAGGCTCACTTGGGAAAGAGAGGGGGACTGTGCACTGACCCCTCCATCACTACAGGACAGCCCTATGCAGGAAGCCTCCCCCTGCTCCCCCCTTCACAGCTCTGGTTGCAGAGGTCACAGGCTGTCTGTTTCTGCCTCTGTCCCTCCATGAGATGGGCAGTATGTGGAGGGGCAGGAGGGAGGCTTCCAGTTCGTCTCCTCTGCAGTACATTCCCCCGTGGCTGAGGAAGAAGGAAACAGCCTGTGGGGAGAGCACTGCTGCAGCCTGAGCCACACACTGCCACACTACCAGTAAGCAAGAGTCCCGAACAGCAGTACAACAGCACTGTAACAGCACCAGCCGAACACATAACAGGAAGTGTTCTGGCTTCCTAAACATGTGACCCGAGATATAGGGGTAGGTCTTATTATCGGGGAAACACGGTATGAGTGTGCTATACCCACATGGCTACTTTGACTGCAGTATTTACTAATACTTACCCTTCTTGTGAGGTCATACGATGGTCTGAAAGCTCATGGTCATTGCAGACTTCATAGAACATTGCAGGGAGCCAAAGTCCTGAGCATGCGCAGCCGTCTCCATTCTGAATGCTAATGCGCATGTGCCAGGCCTTTGGCTCCCTGCTTTTCAGTGACCAACACTTCTATGGGTCCGGTAAGTTTAACACACTTTTCTTTTATCTTATCTTATATATTAACATTCCTTGTTCATATAAACAATGAGCACCGCTGTTTTTTCCATTAAATATTTTTTTTATAGAACTACCGCATTAGTATTCCACAGCACTGAACTTAGAATATACAGCGCTATATGCAGCGTCACACTGTTATTTCATAGTCCTCTGTATCTGTCCTATGGAACCCATATTTCCTTCCTATACATACTTCTTTCATTCTATAATCTTTAATCTCCATTTACCTACAGGGGACATCACTGGTAGTTATCTAGTCACTAGAGCTTGATAATCCCATCAATTCCTGCTCTAATCATCTGTGCACACATGAGTCTGATGAAATCTAGGGAATTAAGTACAATTTAACTGTTTTTCTCTGTCACATTTATTTATTTTATTGTAGGTTGATGTTTTCTCCATTCAAGCAGCTTCATTAGGGGCTCTCCAGAAGATAGAAATGAGCTGTAATGAAAGCAAAGCAGGTACTGTAGTAACTGTACTATCAGTGAACCATGACAACTATCCAAGCAGTACTTTCTACACAAGCAGAGATTCCTAGAGGGAGAATTACATTTCTTGTAATCAAACGTGAGGGTCTCTATTACATACATGGTTCTTATCACAGAACATTGTCTATTGCCCAATTCAACAATTCTATTGCATTGGAACAATACTCAGCTATCTCATTATACTGGCATGCTGACAACTCTTACTACGAGTCAGACTTTAACCTGGGGTTTGTGTATGATAAATGAATGGCTTGACCTGGATTTCCACTTCCATAATTACACTCACATACACACATACACACACACAAACAAACACACATCCTTGTTTTGAATAGTTTATAATAATAATAAAATATATATAAATAAATATATATATATATATATATATATAATTGCTATTTGTTTAAAACAGTGCTTAAAACAGTTATATGGCAATAGTAGGCATTAATAGTAAAACTATTTCTAGAAAGACTTTGTCAAAGCCTTGTCCTGAAGAGAGTTAAATCTGGCCTATAGTTTTACTAGATTCAAAGCAGGGTACATACACACTGCAGAGATATCTGGAGATTATCATTCCAATCAAACCATAATCGTCTGATTGCTTCTCTTCAGTGTGTACTGCCAAACAGTGCTGCAGAATCAGTAGATATTGCATCACAATCACATCACCTGATATTACTTTTGAAAGATCAATGATGTTCTGATGTCTGCAGAAAAGGTCATTGCGTATTGACGCATGGTTCTCAGTGCAGCGATTCCCATTCACACTTCTGTATACTGCCACCTTGTGGACGAGTATGATATTGCATTATACCTTTGAAACAAATGTTTATGAGTAGTAGTTATTTCTGATCAACAACAAAACAGACAGCAGTGTGTACAGGGGCATTGTGAAGCTGATCTGGACTTAATATCATGAACAAAAATCTTTTAAAAAATCTTCACATGTAAAACATGCCAGTGTGTGCCCTGCATTCATTTAATCCCAATTTTCAATATAAATGTCTGTGTCCTTCTATTTAGGAAAAGGGTGGTTTTTGGATAAAGTCATAGTACATTATACAGAAGATGATCAAGACCACAACGTTTTATTTGAATGTTACAGGTATGTTATGTGTACCGTAGTAGGCAAAACCTTGGCAATGAAATAATATTTAACTCCTGTATGTCATATACTTTATCCATTTTGTTCTATCAAGGATACACAATTACACTTTCCATTTATTGATGTATATAAGTCTTGTTCAACGTTCATCTACTGTGCTATAAAGCCTTCTAATACAAAGTGACGTAGCCATTCAGCATGTATTCCTCACTGTCAGATTGAGCATTAGTGTAGTCAGAGCTAGAATACACTGCCAAACTGTGATGTGGATATAACAACATTTTACCAGTGATGTCTTCTATATAAACAAATATGCTCATTTTGCCAACTACATTGTTTGTTATTCACAATAGAATAGAAAAATACAGAAAACCAAATAGTCATTTTTAAATCCTTAGTGATGCATATTATATATATTGGAAAGGATCCAAACTATATGAAAAGCCTGGCTGAATCCAAACCCCCATAAATGTTCATAATAGTCAGAAGGTGAATCTAATACTGGCCATACACCTATTAGATAGATCGCTCAGATACATCGGCCTAGTGTATGACCAGTATAAGAGATAATATCCAGCTTTTCAGTGCCAGTGTGTATGTCTGATCTGACTAGCTTCACGTGTATCATTTTGTCAGCTTTCTGCGTTATTTTTCAGATTTGTCTCAAGTGTTTTTTCTGATTTGGACTGTCCACCCTGTTTCCTAAGTTGGGCCTCAAACTCCTCATAAAATCACTCCTCCGCATCCCTTCTGGCTTGCAAATACGCAAGTAGACTATGCTGTTGGCCCCGTAAAACACAGACAGACCATCATATTGCTGGATCTTATTTCTCAACTGATCAAAATCTTGTTTTTGTCACCAAGAGTTTAAACATAAAACTACACATTCATATGTGATAAGTGATTGAATATTTTGCATACATATAATTATGTGCATATATGTGTATTGTTGCTATATGTGACCAAATACGTATATATACATGTATATAATGTACGTATTTAATCAGACTTCCACAACTCAGAGTAAGTTATAACAAACAGTTATAAGAAAATCGTCCCTATGAGCATATCTTATACAATATTCCCACAGTATTGTATTTCTGTTGTCAGTGTGACCCTCGTTATGACATTTTTCTTATTTTCAAATAGTATTTTGCAGTGTTCCCAGTCTCCTATGAACTTGTTAGCAGAAGATTTACAGGGTTTCTTAGAGCAAAACAAGTCTTTAGAATAAATACAATAAAATATTTTTTATTCAGCAGTGACTGGATTGTCAGTTGAATATCAACATTATTTTATTGTGTGTGGGAGAAACACAGAGCAGCAAATCTAATTATTTTGACATTTGTAAAGTTTTTCTAGCAAATAGTCATCTGCCAACAGGAATTGTCATGTTATTGCAATGGTATAATCCTATAAAATGCCCAATGTCTTATAGATTAAAATTCATTAGTAATTACAAATAAAAATGATTCTCCATACATTAATATGTGTGACATTGCTTCGACATAGTCATGATAAGGCGGCCTGGAAGTCAGTGGGTTATATTTAGTTGTTAAATGGTCAATTCAAGGCAGTTGCTTATCTGCTGTCAGAGCTTGTGAGGCGCACCACAAGAGATGGAAACCTAATGAAGTCAGTGGCGTTCAATGTAAAACTTCTTGTCAGAAGGAATTTATTTTACACTAAGCTGAGGACTTTAATTCCAGGACAGAGAAATTGCATAATATTTTTTGCCTGAAGCAGTTTGTGGACACTGATTGATATGGGATGAAAACATGAAATTACGCTGCACAACATGCAGATTTCTACTTCTAGGAAAGGAGCACACAACATCTCTCATATTTTACCACCGCTAAGTTCAGTACACAGAAAAATGAGGAATGTAGTGGGCCCAAGCTATTAAAACCAGTGATTTCTTTAATTACCTGGAGGAAACAACGCTTAAATGAACAAAATAAAATAGTGTTGTGGTCATTTGTGCATAAGAAAAATAATTAAAACATCCGTCTACCTGAATAGATTTGTATTATGATACTTATAAGTCCTACATTTTCTATACACCCTAGCATGCAACTGTGCATAGTACTACGTGCAGCCTTAGTTTATTTTATATGGATGGATACGGTTCTGACAGTGCTGCTCGAGACAACGATACATTGAATAGAGACCCAATGACTCATGCAGAGCAGAATCCTCAGCACCATTCCGACCCCAACCTTTTTCCCTATTTTTTACCCTAACCCACCCTTTCCATTACTGTAACCATAACGCTGCGCCTTCTATGCTAAATACTCTCTCCGTAGCCTAACCCTAATCTTCCCCTTCTATGCTAAATATTCTCTCCGTAGCCTAACCCTAATCTTCCCCTTCTATGCTAAATACTCTCTCCATAGCCTAACCCTAATCTTCCCCTTCTATGCTAAATACTCTCTCCATAGCCTAACCGTAATCTTCCCCTTCTATGCTAAATACTCTCTCC
>JABWIB010000252.1:60509-89725 GCA_016617825.1 Platyplectrum ornatum
TCTCTCCGTAGCCTAACCCTAATCTTCCCCTTCTATGCTAAATACTCTCTCCATAGCCTAACCCTAATCTTCCCCTTCTATGCTAAATACTCTCTTCATATCCTAACACTAAACTTCACCTTCTCCGATTTCTCCCCTTCCAGCTTTCTAACCCTAAAATGTGTCCTCGTCCCCTTCTGTGAATTCCTACCTGTTTCGGAAGATCTTCAGGGGACCTATCAGAAGAGCCACTGAGATATTCTACTACACCTCTTTCTCTGGAAAATATCACCCTCCTTCACCCCTTGATATATGTGAAAGCTGCTATCATATCACCCCTCTCTCTTCTCTGCTCCAAGNTGTACATATTTAGTNGCTCTAGTCTTTCTGTATAGTTTTTGTTGGTCATACCATGTACCANTTTGGTGGCTCTTCTTTGCACTTTCTCTAATGTATTTATGTCCTTCTGGAGATATGGCCTCCAGAACTGAACACAGTATTCTAGGTGAGGCCGCACCAGTGCCCTATAGAGAGGCATTACTACTTCCCTCTTTCTGCTACTAATTCCTTTCCCTATGCAACCAAGCATCTGACTCGCCTTTCTCATTGCTTTGTTACATTTAATGGTGACCCCTAAATCCCTTTCCTACTCAGTTGTTTCTAATGTAAGGTCATTCATGTTATATTCAACATTAGGGTTTTTGCGTCCTAAGTGACTGATTGTGCAGATAAAGTTCAGTCTCAGCTGCACCTGCCTCATCTGGCATTATTGTCAGTCCCACAGGAGAGGTAAGTAGCTCCAATATCAGAACCTTTTCCTGGTGGCATTTATCAGGCCTCCTGTTGGGATTGATAACCGTGGTAAGTGTATAGCCAGTGTCAGATATACCTTTAAATACAACTATAAATGAGCATCTGTTGGTACATGCCTGGGGTCACCAGGTTTACCATTGACTTGCAGTCTCTCCAATAAGAGTCTGATATGCAGCTTCAGTACAGTGAACCAGGAGGCAGCCAAATCACATGTTAAAAGCATGGGTGCCAGATCACAACATTTCACACGTGGGGAAAGCAATCTGTGAGGGTGAACTGAGCACAGTGTCATAAACATCACAATGTCACTTCTCACACACAAGTTCGGGCCCTGATAATGTCTGTCTGCTCTTAGTTACTTTTTAGCTGCTGAAATCAACATGAAAAGAATGTATTCTATTTCTTATGCATAAGGCACATTACTGGATCAAAAGTAATTTTCTTTAATTAAATTGTATGTAATTAATCTAATTACCTGGTGCAGTCCTTGTGACTGAGCTAATGGGATGTAATTCTGAGTCACTGACAAGGAATCCACACTCTCAAACAAGGACAAGGAGGGCACGACAGTAACTGCCTTGCTGTATCTTTTGTGATTGCTTTAACACAGGTTGTAAGGCCTGCTAGCTGGCTATGTACAGGGTCATATATTTTTCTTTTGATGATTATGATTAGCCATTCACCCTGACTTTCCCCAACATCGCTCCTTCTCGCGCTCGATTTACATTACCCTCTCACATAGCTCTTGTATGTCTGTCACCTCTGGTGTAAGAATTACTACAGCTATATATATTCAATACTGTACCAATTTCCGCAGTGTGGTTTATATTGTGGAATTCCCCCATAGAGTCATCTTTCTCCCTGTTCCTAGGTCCAACACCCCTAGACGACCACCTAATGGCAGCACCAGTCCTGACTGCTGTTCATCACTTAATGCTATTCAGTTGCACCCCCTTCTACTTCTACTGATGATCCTTCCACCCCTGTTAGGGAAACACAGTCTTTTCTTTCAGTTCATCTGCAAATTTGCAAATGTGTTATATATATGGTTGAATAACGTTTTTGGCGGACTTGATTAACCCAGATCAAGTGGGTTTCCCAGATTCCATCTACTGTATTGGTCTTGGATGCAGAAAAGGTATTTGACCGCATATCATGGTCTTTCATGGTCACCACCCTTACTGCCTTTGGGTTTGAGTGTAACTTTATCAAAGCTGTCCTGGCTTTGTATTTTAATTCTTCATCGACAGTCATGACCAATGGCCTTCAATCGGACACATTCACTCTGTGTAATGGAAATAGATAAGGCTGCCCTGTGTACAGAATCCTTGGCACCCAAGATCAGAGAGACTGCTAATTTTTCTGGTGTCTCCATTGGCTTTTGCAAATACGAATAGTCATTGTTTGCAGATGATATTCTTTTAACGCTGTCCAACCCAATTGTGTATCCCTAATCTATCAGAGATGTTGGAATCCTGAGGCAGGCTGTCTGGTTATAATAAGACCGAAACCCTGGCACTGCATATACCTTGACCCAGACTTATTTGCAGTTGTGTAAGACCAATTTCATCCCAATGCTTCACATGCTGTCCCAAGACCTTCAACCATAGATCAATACATTTCTTGTATAGGCAGGATTAATGTGCTTCGATCCAAATGCTCTTGGTATTTTACATATTTTCCCTTACACAAAATTTAGCCTTTGTCCTTATCACCCACCCTTATTTTCTATTTGGAATTAACCATTTTTCCTCCAGGCGCTCAAAAGTCCCTCAATCCCCCAAGGAAACTCTGCAATGGGTTCTTTTTTTCACATGTGGTGGTCCTCCCCTCCTGGCCTTCAGAAAAATATGGTGGTCAATTTACATTCTGTCTAGCTTCCATGAAACAAAATATTAACATGCCCATTCCAGGGCTTTTCTTACATTTAGTTCCTTTTATATGTGCTCTATGTATGGCAGGAATCTCTTCCCCTTATCCCCCCCTCCATTATCTCCCACCTATCTTTCCTTAAGATTTAAGGTTACTTTTATGTCCTTTGTCACTTGTAACATTTATACGTTTATTACATGTTTATACTGTGTGATCTTGTTGATCCTTTGCACTTAATGTCCTTGGCATTCTTGAAAACTGTATTTGTACTTAACAACCTAAAGAATAAAAACAAATGCTATTCAATTTAGCCTAGTTTGTGTATTGCCTGTGTCACTTTTATGTGTATTGCCTTAGTGCAATACTGGGTTCAAAGAAAGCTATCAAACTTTTAGAAAATACAGCAAGACTAATGGCCTTTCCCAACTCACATGAGAGGTCATCGGGTAGGTTCAGAGGAGCCATGAACCTCATACAGGCATATACTCACTAGTATATTTCTTAGTAAGACAATGTGCCTCTGCAAAACTGGACTCTCTTACACATAGAGTTCACGGTTATATTTATTTACTCTGCCCTATGGTGCATTATTATGTGCTACACAAATTAACTCATAATTAACCCTTGCAAATAGAGTGAAAAAGTCAATACTGCATTCGATACTTCCCATATATCCAATTTACATCAATGTTTTTGTTGCTTGTTTATAACAAAAATTAATCCTGATTAAACTCTATTTCTAATTATTTTATGGTTTAATACGTTGTGGCATACAATTATTTCCACATTTTAATAACTCTTGTATTTGTATAATGCTTGGGTTATTTCTTATCTTTCGTAGATGGCTTAATGAACAGCAGGATGATGGGAAAACAGAGCGAGTACTGTTTGCTACTGGTAAGTAGAAGCGTTAATGTGAGCAGCCTAGTAATGATGCACAATATAAGATTTATGCATGCATGACATTCTTAATATGCTGTAGATGTAGACAATACAGCTGTGTAATGCTGCATGTGCGATGAGTGCTTTCCTGTATGAATGAAGATACTATGGTGCGCTCGTTGTATAAAGCATACACACAAGCCAATATCATGGCAGAAGGAAGAAAAGGAAATTACGGAAATAAAGGGATGATTGCAACAATTTGTGATATGAGACAGGCAGCATTTCTCATGTGATATACAGGTAAACAGCAACATCATTGCAGTTTTCATCATCATAAACAACTATACATCCAACAGTAGCTCATCCCCTTTCTACGTTCTGCTGACTTAACCCTTTTTATATACTGTGTTTCCACGATAATAAGTCCTACTCTGATAATAAGCCCTATCCTATTTTACAGTAAACTGTCTAAAATAAGCCTTCCCCCGAAATTAAGCCCTATCTAAAATCACAATGAGGTGTCATAATGTCAGCAGCACTTGGGGGAACAATGAGGTGTCATAATGTCAGCAGCATTTGGGGGGGGGCATGATTGGATTACTAGCAGGTCAATAAAATAAGCCCGACCCCGAAAATAAGCCCTATGGTGATTTTTGTCCTGAAAAAAAAAATAAGACAGTGTCTTATTATCGGGGAAACACGGTAGCACCTATAATACTCATATGTTTAAAAGAGGTGATTTCTTAATGTTTTTATTTATGTTTTTTGCATTTACAAATTTATAAAGAAATATATTCTCATAATTATTTTATGTAACACTGATTTTGTTTATGACCAGGAGCAAGATTATAAAACTCTTACTTAAACTGATATCTGATAACTTGCACAAGGATATCATCCATTTCCATCAGACAAGATCACACTGGACCAGATTCAGACTTTAGAACATAAGCTAGGCACACGCGGTAAGATAAATCGTTCCCTGTATATGAACGATTTTTTCAACCGATCGCCCGACATCATTGAAAAGTCGTTGGCAAGCGATTTTGGTCTGCAGAAACTGAAATCGTTCTTTAGGTAAAAAAAATTGTTCTGTGTGTACCCACTTGCAATATTCCTGCCATTAAGGCACACTTTAGAAGCATACACCCATGATTAAAAAATAAATAAAAATCCTGTGCAAGTCCTAATTTGCATATTTTTTCCCCATACAAATATTGCACCATGTATGTCTGCTTCCAATTCCCTTAAAAAAAAATAGGTTCCTTTTCCATCTAATCTTCAGATTGGACTATTTATCTTACCGTGTGTGCCTAGCTTTACTCACATCTTACTCAAGAGTGGGTAAAACCATGTTGAATTGCAGCCACTGTTTGCAGAGGGGTTTATCTGATATATACAGTAGTATTATTTTTAAAACCTTTGCCGTTTCTATGGATATATTAAAAATGAGCAGTTGGTTAAAAAATACACAGGAACATGACACAAATGCAACCATGAATGTGAAAGGAATGCTAATATACTGATTATATAGTGTTTTATAGACTCTGCTAAACTACAAGGGGACAAATTGGGGGTTCATTGAGAGCTGAAAGGACAGCCTGATGATTAAGGATTCTAATGATAATGTAACGTGTTGTGAATCCTCAGCTCATTTTCATGTTAGTATTCATTCTGAGAAATGACTAATGATTCATTCCATCCATTTTATCTTCAGAAAGGGAAACTCTGGAAGAAAGCACTGAAGGTAAGAGACACAGCAGGCCACGAGAGTAGTAGTATGTGTGCTATAATATAATGGATGACTGGAGAACATTTATTTCATGTACATTATGAATAGAGCTGGAGTCATCTCACCAGATACTCCTCAAAGTTAAGCTTATTTTAGCTTTTCATATGTTTACTTAGAAGTTTAAATAATTTATTAAAGCATATAAAATTACCAGTGTGAGTCAAAATGAAGAAAATATAGGGCTAGAGATTGGTTGCCAGTAGCAACCAATCAGATTCTAGCTCTCACTTTTCTATTATATGCTAGAGTATGTCAGGTTGAATCTGATTGGCCATGGGCAACATCTCTCCGTTTTATCCTTTTCTGTAGTTTAGTAAATTTAGCCCTAGTATTCTATTGAATATCTGATTACATACACCTTCTATGCAGAGCTATATCTCCCTAATGCTGGATAATGATATCTGTAGACTATAAGAGCGTAATGATTTGCACGAATAATTAGGATATAATGATCCTATTATAAAGAAAATTTGGGAAAAATTAAATAAAAGGCTTTATATTCTATATGCAGAAAGCTTTTTTTATTCATAATTGTACTCAACTCCCATAAAACAAGTCTATGGAAAGATTTTTATCCCTCATGTGCATCCAAATTATCTCTATATTTTTCCTACAATAGGACTCTCTATATATGTATACAGCCCTATTGTTTGGGATAATTCCCCTTAATATGGTATATATTATCCCAATAATACGACTCAATATTTCGTGCTGTTGTTTGTGTGGGGTTCATAAATTCCTATTTTGAAGAGCAATTTGACCGCAATTGAGGAATAAACAGAGGAATGAGACATATAGACATTTGGCAATTATTCGTCCTGAGTTAAACAGCTCACGACTACTGGCCAGGACCTTTGTTAAGTATATGCCTTATGGGCCTGATTCAGCTGTCTGCAGATACAGGGAAGAAGCTGGTCGTGTGCTTTTCCCCACCTCTTATGGTAAGAGACACTTGTGTTTCTTAATACTATGAGCTGTGAGGGAAAAAAAGTGAATCTTCTCCCTTACAGAGACTTTGTAGCGCAATTCACACTGGATCGAATCAGGCTCCTAGAGCCTTTAGTCTTCAGTGTTTAAGTATACCTATGTGTGCATCTAATGTTTTATGTGATAATAGAATGGACCAGAATCTGTGTATACTTAGACACATGTTGGTCTGTAATTCTGCACGGAAGTGGTCAATGAGGTCACTCTTCTCCTTTGTGCACACTCCTACCTTTAATACTCTGCACTGATATATAAAAAGCAAATCTGTGCGAAACTGCTTACCACCATCTCAACCTAATTTCTATGCCTATCCTGCCCCCATATATGCAGATTTTAAAATACGTCTCTGCATACAGGTCTCCTATTTTACCAGTCCCATATGTTAGGAAATCTGTTGTGAAGCATCTACACGGAGCATGTAAGGATCAGGTATTGCACATGATAAACACACTGTTCTACAGCTTCTAATGAAAGTAGTATAATAAGCACTGCATATACTATATCATACACTATGTTAGTCTATCTTTCCAGTAAGAGGGCCTATGCTATTCATACAGTGTGTGGATCTTTACATGTGATTCATTG
Source organism: Platyplectrum ornatum (assembly GCA_016617825.1). Taxonomy (NCBI): domain Eukaryota; kingdom Metazoa; phylum Chordata; class Amphibia; order Anura; family Limnodynastidae; genus Platyplectrum; species Platyplectrum ornatum. Next base: position 67,423 of record JABWIB010000252.1, read on the forward strand.
AAAGCAATTGTTCCTCAATTTTATGGTGCTACTTATTCCATAGTTTAGCAAGTATCATGCCAAAAAATAAATGTATGGAAAAAATAACATAGCATAGTAAAAAAAAAATATCAGCACATACAATTGAGACTAATATTAAATGAATGCATTTAACACAACTATGAATCATTCATGACACAGATCAATCAAGGAACCAGGATGGAGAACAGACAGGAGGACTTTCACAATCAGATGTAGATGGTAGGTTCTAAGGGGAATGTATTTATTTATTTTTTGAAAATCTTGCTTGGTGAAGGCTCTATGAAGTAGATGAGTATGACAAGCCATTCCTACCTTCTACAAGACATCCCACGCCACCCCCTCCACTATAACACCAACCCCAACCTATTAGGTTATCTACCACCCTCCAAGCCTTTAAACGCTCACTCAAAACCCACTTCTTCAGATTGTCCTCCTCCATCCAATATCTATAGCCTCTCCCTCATCATCCCAATTCCTTCTGTACTGCGCACCCTTCCCTTAGGATGCAAGCTCTCATGAGCAGGGACCCCCAGCCTCCTGTTATCTACCTACACCTGCCCCCATCTCCTTCCTCCTGACCTCTCCAGTGTAATGTATTTTACACTTTCCGACCCTCTCTGTTATTACTCTGTATCCTCTTGCTAAGTATGTATGGCATGTTTGTTTCCGCAAGCTATGACTTTGTACCCCCAAGCTTATATATGTAATGCATGTTAGTTATTGTATACCACTACTACGTACCTGTTACAGGTGTCTAGTGTGGAAAGCGGAAGAGAGCACACATAGACAAGTCAGTTGTTAAGACTTTCTGGATTATTGTCAGCCATTACAGTTTAACAGTAACATTATCTCATTACCAAAGAAAACAGACATTTAGGAGGTGATTCAATGTGCCGCGAAGACGGGAAAAACTGGGTGTGCTCTTCTTCCAGTCTATTACAGCACAGCACACGACAGTAAAAAGACTCAAATTTTTTCCCTTGCGCTGTTTGCGTATTTGTGAGAAAATAACCCGCGAGGCCACATTGAATCTGGCCCTTATTGACGTAAATCAGGGCTCGAAGTGGGGATTCTATAGTGCCGGTATGGCGCTAAGCCCCGCCCCTTAAATAAGCCCCGCCTCCTCCGGACCCGCAGTTTTTTCAAGTAATATTCCCCCCTCCAGTGCTGAGGGGACGGAGCTTAGAAAAGGGGGCGTGGTTTTGCGGGAGACGTGCCGGTATGCCATACCGGCATATACCGTCCCACTTCGAGCCCTGACATAAATGCAATATAACAANGTACTGAACCTTAATAATTATTCTGTCACTTACAATCTCCAATAACTTTTTCCCGTCTATTACGAGACTAAATCCTCGCTTCTTTTTTATACGCGGTTCAATGAGCCGCGAGCTAAAAAGAACAAGTTTTTCTCCCTTACACTGTTTTTGTAAGGGGGAAAAACATTGCGCCTTAAGAATTGAATCAGCCTCTGCAGAGTCCTCCACACATGACATCAATTTTAAATACATTACAACATACTATTATGGTATAAGGTTACCAACAAAATAATATGTAAATCTGGGCATACACTATAAGATAAATTGTTCCAATGGAAAGATTTTTCAAGATTGGGCAAAACCATGTTGATTTGCAGGGGAGGTGAATTTAATAAATTGCAATCAGTAGTACAGGTGAGAGATTATGTTTTCCTAGCCGACGTGCTATTCAAAGCCGATCTGCGGTTGCGCAGATCGCCAAAACAATCCAAAATAATGAATAAAAAGAACACTCCACCCCCAGAAAACCACATCATCCCAAAGGAACTGAGGAATATAGCATCTGGCAGACCAGAGAAAGAATCATGTTAATTTGTTTATGATAATTTGTTTGTTCTGAGTATAAAAATCTATGTTTAGTAATTGCATATGTTCAGTTATTATATGCATTCTATGTTTAATGTATTTTTATGCTCATTTTCATGTACTGTAAACATTAAACAGTAGTTGATTTTAATTGCATTATGTAGACTTGCTAACTTTATGAAATTCATAAACTTAATGGTCTTCAACAAAACTCACGAAGCATCCTGGGAGAATTTGTTCTAGAAACTTTTTCATACTAGCCACAAACGAAATAACACAACTGTAGCCTGAACTATTTTCATTTATAAAATAAAGTCAATATCTCACTTTTTGTTGTAGGTAACTTGTGGATTATACAAGTGAAAACAGCGAGTGATTCCATGGAGTGTGATGAGTTAAAAGTTAATTGTGTCGTTTATGGATCAGATGGGAAAACAAGTGACATTCCTCTGGTGTCACAAAATGCAGAAATGCTGTGTTTTAATCCTGATTCCCAAGATGAGTTTATTGTAAGTACCTTTTCTTAGCTCAATCTCACCCACTATCATGAAGCGACTGTTGACGTGTATTAGACTGTATTAACATATTTTCATTTACTGTATGGATTGTTTATGCTGTGCTATAAACTGCTCTCTTCTGCAAAATTATTGTCATACTTAAACTCATAGTTTAAAGTCTGGAGCAGAAAAATAGTACACCTAGGCCCAGGGCCACCAAGAGAAATTTTGGGCCCCAGTACAGCAACTTCATGGGGCCCCTCATGTTAAATATGCACAATTTTCCTTCCGCTGCTATGTGGCAGCACACCGTTGCCATCCATGTTTTCACACCATTAGGGTCATGCCTGTGTTCCCTTGACAGTATGGGGTACAGGCTTCTCTTTCTTACACATAAGAGCAGCTCTCACTGCAGATCACTCTCAGTCAATCGCAATCATGGGCCCCCTGTCAGCTCTGGGCCCGGGTAAAGAGTACCCTCTCGCCCCCTCGACAGCCCTGCCTAGGCCTATATTTACTAAGCAGACAGATTGGGGATATTGGTTATAAATGTAAAAAAGAGGAATTGGGCCGCATAGGTCTCTCACTAATTGTATAGGAGTGCTAAATACAACATGAAACCAAGACATACCTGGTCCAAGCCAGCGTGCATATTTACTAAAGTGCACATCCAAATATAAGCCTTTAAATCATGCTGCCTTCTATATCAATATGAGACATATTTTATTCATCATCATTGTAACAATCTGCAGGCAAATATTATATAGATCTGATAAACTGCATTCACAACTCTGGCCTCTATTCTTAAGGTCCGGTGGCTTGATCTCATAAAAACAGTCCTCTAGAGACCGCAAGGTCAGCGATTCACATGTTAAGGCAATACCTTATCCTCCCTACACTATTGCAGGGGGGCCTGCTCCTACTGTCCAGAGTTAGTCATTGGGACACCAGGCAATACCAGCGTGTGCTGCATTCATATTACGCGCTCCTCGTGGTTTCCATACGGGATTGCTGCTGTCTTTACTAATCGGGAATCTGCAATGTCTTCAATGTACAGTTGTTTGTATGTAAAGTAACTATGTGCTACTACATGTAGCCATACCAGTTTTTAGCTGTAAAATAGTGAAACCAATTAAATGAGTTATTATCACACTTGAGGAGAGAGATGACCTCAATTTCATGAACATTCAATAGTCCCAGTAAAACATAATACATCCACTTAATATGTTACTGGTCTTCTAATAGCATTATGGTGTATATTGATCATACACACATTGATTTGTTGGAGTATAAGTTAATGCATTTTGCATTCGGCGTTCACATATTCTCAAAGTACATGATATTAATCTGAGAATTTGACATTAGTGTGTTGAGTACAACAGATTACTCTATGTAACAGCATACAGTACAAGTATTTTAATGAGCATTCTGATTATGTGTTGACAGTACAAGCAAAGAGAGATTGTTGTTTCATATCTTTTCATACTGACGTAATCATGGTTTATTTAACATTTTAGCATAACTCCCAATGTGAATAAATGTGTATGAATGCTATGAATGCACAAGTGTCCTGATTATAATTGCATTTGTAAGTTAATATTTGTCTGTGGGTCAGATCCAATTAAAGTAATTAAGTAATCCTATACTGAATAAAACAAACACAAGACCAGGTGTCTGTCCTTTCAAAACTATTGCATATAATGTCATATCAATGAGGAATAATACAGCTGCCATTGTAGCGTTATTGCATCTTGTGACTTAACATGCATTAGAGAAATTTACTGTTCGTATTATAACTTCACACATTTTATTGGTCCATTACAAAAAAAAAATGGAATCAGCAATACAACTGTGGGCTCAAATTGGGGGTGTATGCCATGGCATACCGACCACTTTTCACACTACTGTAATTTAGAATCTACAAATATCCATTGATTTCTGTTATATTCTGTGTTTCCATACAGCTACTTTTAAAAGTCCATACCACCACTTCTATATTTTATTTTGACCACTGGCTACAGACTAGATATTACAATACACCACTCCTAACCTCCGGGATGGAGAAACTTTATCCCATGAAGTAACAGACAAAATCAGATGGTTCATCCTTAGGGGCCGATTCAATCCCGCGCAACAAATGGAAAAACCATCTTTTATACACGGCTCAATGAGCAGCAAACAAAAAAGCGTGAGTTTTTCTCCCTTCCTCCTCCTGCTCTCCTACTATTAGATCTGGAGGAGGCCCAATGATTTCAAATCATGACATTACAGATGTACTAGGTATCCGAAATAATCCATTGATATAAACAAAATGTGGTTTCTAAATGATTCGGTTGGTCTTTTCTGAACCACAACTCATTCATTTCAAGCCATACAATGTGTTTGGACAGTGGCATTAGGATGATGACGTGAAAGGATGAAAGGATCCAGTCTAGAGTTCAACTCAGTCAAAGTCAGTTAAATTTTCCAGGTATATATATGTACCTGGTAAACCACGCTGTGCTGTTATCCTGTACATATGGTTTTGGTAGTGTCAATACGATGGGGCTCTGTATACATGATTTCCCTGCTTGGAAAAATCCTGCCTTCTATGTTATGCTTATAAATTCATCATAAAAGTATCTCTGTAAACTATTAACAGATGATAAAAACAAAACAATATACATTTTACACATGCAGTAGCTATCAATGCTTTATATAACAAAAGTTCTGCAGGATGAGAAAATACACATGCAACATGAGAATGTGTACATGACATTGAGCAGCAATCCTGGCAGAATGATTAAGAATACTGATATGATACAGGTGGTCAGAATACGCCAGGTGGGTAATTATAGAGATTAAATAGTCATTAATACCCCATTAATATAGACTACCGTGGTAAATCTGTTTTTAACGAGCGGGGTTGTTAGCTGTGGATCTGAATTACCCTGGTAATTAACCCTTTCACAGTGCTGAATTATCCTGGTAATTCACAAACTACCCCTGATCCTACACTGTTCACACTGAACCAGGGTAGTTAGTAGTAATTTTAGCGCACTGAGCACACTACCCGGGTAGTTCAGTCAACCCGGGAAGTTGGCTGAATTACCCGGGTAATAGCCTTCTATGTGAACGGGGTATAAATCAGCAGGAACCAGGCTGTCCAAACTACCAGCAACAATGATCTGACACAAGGATCTGGATGTTAACATTCATGGACATAATTATCCAGATATCAGATGCATTCCATAGCTGGTATGGAATAGGGCATAAATGGTCCAGGTGTTGTGATACTACAACTGCCTGTGACAAAGACATCAACATCTCAGACTCCTGGCAAAACATACACAGCATCCGGAGCCTCTGCAGTTTTATAAATAGCGCAGGGAAGCGGGGCATACGGCATGCCCCTCTCCCTGTGCTTTTGCGCAGCTCTGAATATTGCGGACCTGGTGGCCGCCTTAGAACTTAGAATCAGGTCCGACATCCCTGATAATGAGTGGCCCATTATGATTTTTTACTGATGCATAGGTAGATATATATATATATATATATTTTTTTTTTTTTCACTGTATTACAATTAACAATCCATTATATACCAGTAAGTTTAATGTGGATTCCTGATCCTCCATACTATATCATTATGACGAGGATGCTGTCACTTTTTCAGTCACGTAACCTATTATTTTATATATAGTTTTTTCCATGACCTTATATTTCCACTTTTTCTTATTGTAGGGAGGACACCTATTTGTGGAGTAGTTTTTAACCCAATCTCTATGTAGATTGGCTGTAATAATATATATTGAGCAGCACTTTAAGCAAATCCAATTCTGAAATACCTGCCCTGGGCTCAGTATATATCAAACAATCCTATGCTGTCTTATCCTCACAGCTATGCTACTGCAATGCCCTCTAGCAAGGTCCGCTTTGTTATTGTTCGTTCACTGTGTACATTGTATTAAAATACTTGATTTGATTGATATTCTTCATACATACATGAGCTAATAATCTTTTATATCTAAATAACAATGCAATCAAATGTTCTGTAGTGTTTCATGGTACTCTCTAATTAAATGTGCTTAAAACTGTAAGCCCCATATTTACCAAACTGCGGAGATGTTACCCAACCAATCAGATTCTGGATAATATTCTCTAGTCTAGTACATACCTCCTATTTACACAGAGGAAACTGGGACAAATAGACCCCACCCCTCAGACATGAATAGCCGAACCCATGTCCCAACCAGCTCCACCCATGTCCCACCCAAGCCACACCCTCTAATACCATGGGTTATAATGCCATGTGTTATAATACCATGAGTTATAATACCATGTGTTTAGGGTTGCCACCTTCCTCACCAAAAAATACCGGCCTGGGTAAAGAGGGGGTGTGTCTTGGGCGGGGATAATTTTGCAACCTTCTTCGGCCCAGCAGCCAGAATCTTAAAAAATAAAAAAATATATATACATTGCTGTGCACACAGGTGACAGGAACAGTGCTGTGTATATAGGTACCAGGATAGGTACAATGCTGTGCACACAGGTGACAGGTACAGTGCTGTGTATATAGGTACCAGGATAGGTACAATGCTGTGCACACAGGTGACAGGTAAAGCGCAATATATATATTAGCTGGAACTCCCCCCCCCCCCCCCCCAAAAAAAAAGAAATTACTGGCACTGGCCTCCTGGCAAAATTACTGGGCAGGCCGGTAGTTTACTGGTCAGGTGGCGACCCTACATGGGTTATAATGCCATGAGTTATAAAGTGAGTTCTCTCATTGATTGGATTATACCACACAAAATTCAGCTTGACCACACATTCTAAATAACAAACTGTATTATAAATATGTCTCTGGTTTCATAGTTATTTCTATATTCTGCTGCAAGTCATAAGATATTCTCTGCTGAGTTAAGCTGTGCATTTTCATACATTATTGTTTATTTTCACATGTCTTTTTTGGGCTTTTTTTGTCCTTGTGCACCAATTTGTTTGCATGTGTATGTGTTGTAAATACAACAGGTTGCCTCTTGGCATTTAAATATTTCATAAGGACGCATATCAGAATTTGCAAAGGCAAGGTACACATTGATATTTAAATATTTTATGTTTGGAAGTCATTTAAAACTCATTGTATTCATTTGTTATAGGTGAAACTCAAAGATGTTGGAGAGATATACAAAATCCGCATTGTCTGTGAGCAATTGCCCATTGCTCCAGGGTGGCATTTAGAACGTTTTCATATGGTACAGCAACAAAGCAAACAAGAAGTAAACTTTGACTGCAACTGCTGGCTTTCTGGAGATGGCGAAGAAGGGGAAACAATAAAAGAATTTCCTGTACTGAATTATCAACAAGAACTTCTTCCAGGTAATTATATTAATGGGTAAATAACTGGTAGCACCTCTTTCACACCTTAAAAACGTTCTCGGGAAATAAATGGCTACTGACTTAACCTAACCCTAGTCCTAGACTGCTAGCTCCATTGAATAATTGTAAAGTGCTATGTAACAAGATGTGTGGCAACTTACAAATATACTTGAGTACAGGTTGACCCGAATATAATCAGAGGCACCTAATTTCACCTAAAAAAAAAACTGGGATAATTTATTGACTCGAGTATAAGCTGACACCCCAGTATGTCTGTCTGTCACCCATGTGAAAGGCTCATGTCACTGATGGATTATCTGATAGATCTTCCCCTATATGTCTCTAAGGCAAATAAGGCAATGTAAAGCTCCTGTGCCATGGTGTAACCCATACAGCACACTATTATGCCTGTGTCAGCTCTGTGGGTCAGTGTGGTGGGTGAGAGGCATGCTCTGTTCCAGTGTCACACTCCCCCTTCCTTTACCTTAGCTCTATCTTAGCTGTGAGCAATGTGTTCAGCTCTGGTATCTGGGGACAGAGAGGAAACCACAGCCACACAACAGGAGACCTGAGAAGGCTGCAAGCCAGATTTGGCTATGTGGACTGACAACTGTAGCTCATATATACCGTCAAACTATCCTGATTTCAGCTGGACAGTCCCACTTTTGGTTGACTGTCTCGCTCTCCCACCTGCCTACCAGTTTGTCCCGATATGATGACAAAAAGGTGCAGGGCTTAGGTGGAGTCTGGGGCTTAGGTGGAGCCAGGGCAGGTCTTATATGTTGGGAGGTATGCTCATGGAGTGAAGCAGTATGAAAGAAATGTACACAGTTATATCTTAATATCACCTTAAAATGTTCTAATATATGTTTTTGTATGTCTCCATGTTTTTTTAATTGAATCCCATAACATATGTATTTACTGGGTACATGAGTCTACAAGGAAGATTCAAATACTGAACTGATTGAGTTTCAGAAAAGAGTCACTAAGTTTGGTGGAAAATTATACAAATGATTAAAAAAAACCTTTTTTCAAGATTAAGCTGAAAGTTAATCTTGTTAAGTATATTAGGTAATGAATGAAAGAAATGAAAGACCACCCAATTCAGTTGATTAATGAGAAATAATACAGCCATAAAGGTCATGTCTGTGTGTTGATGGCATGATACCAGCCTGTACTTCATTATCCTGCAAAGCCATAATTGCTTGAAGAATGCAGATCAATTGATCACTGTAACAAATGCTGTTCCTATATAAAACTGACAATATATTGCAAGGGCTGCAATGAACACAGCTCAAGGTTATATGAACTATATCATAATATATTCAAAGAGTTACACCAACTGTAGACCAAGGTTGCCGACTTAGTTTCTACCTCCTGGGAAAAACCAAAAGTTGGCGGCATGGGTGGAGCAGACAGCGTGATTTGCATAAAAAGCCCCATCGCCTGGGTAAACCCAATACAATTTCTATAAATTGGCTAATTCATAGTACCAATTGGGGGTAGTGCAAAGGTGTACATCAAATCACTTCCTCCGTTTGGGGTCTCAGGAGATTTGCTGACTCTCCCAGGATACCAGGATAGTCTTAAATCTGAGACGGCAACCCTGCTCTAGACACAGAATTTATTACACACATGCACACCATTCTGAAAGGTAGGCATTTCATAGGGATAGAATTCAGTGCAGGAGTCACCCTTTGCCACCCATAGTTGTCACTGGGCCTGGCCATACCCACCCATGCTACATGTAAAATAAGGTCCAGTGCTATGACAATGTCACTTGTATTGTGGCAACACAATTTCAGACTGGAAGGCATTACTCGTAGATTAATGTCTGCAAATCAGCTTTCACACTTAAATACAACAGCAGTCAGTTAACATCTAATACACATGAATGTAAAGTAAAAATAAATCTTGCATTGCCTGTATTCCCAGAAGCTGTGGCTGGTGGAAGCCAGCAGTATTAGCTACAGTTTAACAGCTTTCATTCTAATTATAACTTACTGCTGCAGATCCTTATGGGACCAGTGTGTTAGACCTTGTAGTTTTCAGCTTTCTTCACTTTTATTAATATGTTTTCTTACACTTTCTTACGTAAAATATCTACTTATTAATGTATGTTAAAGACCCCCAGGAAGTGTCAGCTATTACCATGCAAAACTCCAGAAATGTGGCACATATGCTGTTCTGGCCTAGTGCCTTAGTTTGCCCATTTTTTTCCTTTTAGGCAGATCATGGGGAGTGAATAGAGGAATTGACATTGAATGACTATTTTCCTCTGATATATTCAGATTGGCATCATTATGGAGAATAATTGTGCATGTGTGTTGCTGTTGCTAATGGTCTGGCTTCTAATCTTTTTCCAGTGATGCAGTATATCGTAGCTGTACACATTGGAGATCACTGGGGAGCAGACACATTGGCAAATGTCTATATAACTGTCTATGGAGATAGAGGAGACTCTGGTGCTAGGAGATTGTCCAGATCATTAGTTCCCGGAGATAAATTCATACGGGACAAGGTAAACCACAATAATATAATGTTTTCGCTTGTGACAAGGATGAAGCATTGTTTGATGTATACAAACCATTGTATACTGAACACAGCAATAATCAGAGGTTTTAGATTTTCACTTATGTTATGTTATCTGCGTTTTACTTTGTATTGTTATGTCAAATTATACTTATTCAATGACATACCTCCCAACATTGGGGGACGTGAGGTTGGGACACTTAAGCCCCGCCCCTGGCTGGCCCCGCCCCACCCAACTCCACCCCCGGACCGCCCAACTCCACCCCGAAGATGCTTAAGCCCCGCCCCTTTGAGTGCCGCGAATTGCGGCTATATTATAAAATATAGTAAAAGTCATGTTTGTACCCTTAGCGGAATCGGGAGAGACAGCGGGACAGTCCCCGCTGAAAGCGGGAAAGTGGGGAGCTATGCAATGATTCATTGCTGTCTGTAAGACACAAGAAATTCAGGGTTGTTTGGAATTTCCAGGAGAGTCCTGGGCCTAAATTTACTAAGCAGGGAGATTGCAGCGAGATTGAAACATGGGGATGTTGCCCATAGCAACCAATCAGATTCAAGCTCACATTCTCCAGTATGTAAAATGAAACAGAGTTTGAATTTGATTGGTTGTTATGGACAAGATCCCCACCTTTCAGTCTCCCTGCTTAGTAAATTTAGGCAATTCTCCCATTATCGGGAGAGTCAACAAACTTTCCAGGACCAGGGCTGAGATATAGTATATTGTCTATGGTTTTCTCTATAGATTTCTGGAAAGGTGCACATACTGTACATTTATATGCTTTTTTTAGTTTGATTAGTCTACATTTCACACTAGTTACGAAAAGCATGAAGTTAAATGATATTATTTTTGACCCACTAATATATACATATTACTTAGATCACTTTTGATTAAAATTCTGAAGTAGATTATAGAGCAAACATTGTGGACAGCACTGTGTTTCCCATGCATTTTACACTCAGTAGAAGTCTTCTAGTCTTTGTTTTAATAATACATCTCAGAAGGATTCAAACTAAACTTCCTTATAATGCTCCCAATGGAATGAGAAGCATATCCAATGCTGTGTGATGATAAAGCTTCCGAACTGCCGGTAACTTAGTTTTACTTTACGGTTTGTTTGCCGCAAACTATTTTACAATCTTTTAAGTAAGTTCCCCTGACTCAGCTGAGACATTTCTGCTATTCATGATGTCTGAATAAATAAGCTCCCTGCAATGCCACTCCAACAATGGGAATAATATGTAGCACATGTTCATCCTAATATATAGCACATACCAAATATGCAGATATTTAATGCTGCTTTATAAAATCGATGTGACCCATAGCAGATTCTTCTTTCATATATGTAAGTACAGTGTATATTTAGTTGCTCTGTGCATCCAGTAAGGATGTCTTATATGTTTTCTTCCTATTGGCTACCTTGCTGTGGTGATACTATGTCTAAACATATATCTAGTATGTATCTAGTGGCCATTAGTTACTACACGTTTTCTCAAAAATAGCAGTGATCTGGTTAAATTGCCCATATGCAAATTATGTTTTCCGCAGCCCAGCCTAAGCCCCACCACTTTTTATGTCCGCAACCGTGGAAAATAATAAAGTATACGCGAATTTGCAACAAAAATACAGTTTGTCCCCTAATCTGGACAAACTGGGAGGCGGATGGGACAGTGTCCCAAAATTGAGTTTTTACATTGTATCAATTAATAATTACATCTCTATTTGTGGACCCATTTGCTCTAGCAAGGAGACCCAGAAATAATAGGGATACCTGAGGAAAGGCCTAAATTTACTAAGCAGGGAGATTGAAAAGTGGGGGTGTTGCCCATAGAAACCAATCAGAGCTCACATTATCCAGTATGAAAAATGAAACAGCGTTTTATTGGTTTCTATGGGCAACATCCCCACTTTTCCATGTAACTGCAATCTCCCTGCTTAGTAATTTCGGACCCAGCTGTTTGAACATGTTCAGATAAATACAACACATTTACACGCAAGAAAGACATAAACACTCCCCCATATACAAAAAGAAGATGTCAGGAAAAGCAGAGCAGGTAACAGCAACAGCACATTGGTTACAGCAGTGCAGCATATAGGTGTCACTTAGTGCAAAGCTCTATAAAGTGCTCCATAGGTCCCTATTGTAACCCGGCCCCTGGACTGTCACAGCAGCAGCTATTCCACTGTCACTAGTATTGACCCTCTGTCCTTGAATCACTTATATAAGGAGAGCACAGGTGCTGCTGATTAGCCCTACCCTGATCACACCATGCTCCCTGCAGCTGTAAACCCTGGTCAGGATCCTCCACATTGCTATGATGTGGAGAGGTACATATATATATATATATACATATATATGTATATATGTATATATAGAATGCAAGTAGTTTATGTTGGTCTTATTGTACTAAAGGTTTTATTAAATATGTTAAAACAAAGCTTGTTTTTCAATAGACTGCATTCTACTTTCCAAATGACCTTATAACAATGACAGCTATTAATTTAATGTATTATTCAGTGCTACCACTGGGTATATTCCACCCATTTATCAATTTCAATATAGAGCATTGGTTGTAAAAGAAAAAAAAAACTGTTAGCTTTTACTATTCTCTACATTTCATATTACATTTTAAAACTTGGACAATCACACACTATCCACATAACAGCCCTGATATCACAGTTCATTTGTGCTACATATTTTATATATGTAGTTTACGTATATTACAGTTTAAATAGATACAATTAGCTGAAGCTGGAATCATAAATAGCCTAAAACCCCTAATTGCCCCTTCTGCATTGCTCTCGCACTATGATGAAGCCCCATCAAAGTCAAAACTCCTCTTCAAAATGATTTACTTACATCAGAGATATTTTAACTTCTTATTGATGAGTGCTTAAAAGTGTGTATAAATAAACCCAGAAGGTTGCTATATCTAAACACAGGCAACATTCTGCATTACAGTAGCACTTAACACAAAGTTACATTTCAGATATACCATTTTCCTTTTTACTATGTCATAGAACTAGAATAGAAATATATTTCTATGTTTTTCCTAATTAATTCATTAATTCACCTGTAGTCAGCTGATAAAATGGCATTAGTACTGGGGTTTTATAGTGGCCTAGTATTATATAAACATTAAATCTCTGCAGTAATGTAAAACTTTTACATGATTTAAACCGTACGCTCATTTTTGCAATCATTCAATATAGTTTTATAAACATTCAATGCAATAAGTTTTTTTCATGGTGGAACCTGTATTTTGCTTTCCTTCCAGACTGACTGCTTTGTGTTGGAAGCCGTGTCTTTGGGACAACTGCGTAAAGTGGTGATCGGCCATGACAGAGAAGGGTATGGGGCTGGAATGTATTTGAAGATGGTTACGGTGAAGGAATCTCATGACTCTCTTAGTGAATGGATCTTTCCATGTTGGAATTGGCTGGATAGTCACCTGGGATTATGTCAGACAGTTTGTAAACTGTACACAGCAGGTACAGATTTTATTTTGTTCACTCAGCATAATTTTTTTTTTATATTTTTCAATATAAGTTATAATGGTTAGAAAAGCTGCAGAACTTCAACTTATTCCTTGGGTAAAGGTGGTCATGTCGTTCTCGTGGAATGTCAGCACTGACATTTCCCTAGGGAAAATCACCCCGTCTGCAGGCCATCCACAAGAACAATGTCGTTCTCATGGTGGCCATAGAAGATCTGAAAATAGAAAAAATAAATAAATCCATACTTACATTCCAGGTGTCTTCGATGGGCACCGGAGCGATACCCAGCTCCTTCTTCTGATGCACCGGCGACTCCGTCTTGTATGAAGAGGACGCTGTATATGTGTGAATATCGTGGGGTTTGGGTGAAAATCTGCCCGTGAATAGCCACCTTAAGAGTTTGTTGGTTTAGGGGTTTAGAATTGCAATGTCTGTATAAAACCCTACCTCAATACCAGTCAATATCCAGCAACATTTCAATGTTTTGAAGTATGGGATGTTTGTTATGTGGACCTTAATGAGGTAGTGGCACAGGTTTTATGTGGGCCTCAACTGCAACCTAGCTGCCCCAACCCATCATGGGCCAGATCCAGACTGGTGTACAGCAGTATATAGTACAACAGCATGTGTACATTCCAAGCAAGCACACAATGTTTACATATTGGAAATATACTACAAATGATTTTGGATTCCACACTGCAATACTTTACAGTGGCAGGGCATGACGACATGTCTTGTGTACAGTGTGTACCTAGGGTGAGCAGGGGGAGGCTTGGCTTGGCTAGGCCTTCATGCACAATTCTTCTTTCTGCACTAGCATGATTATATGCTGGATGGTGCGTAAAAGTTAAGGTAACATCCTGGATTTGAAAGATGCATATACTACTACCCTAGCAACTTAGGAGTTTAGGATCACACCGTTGTAACTTTTAGTTCTGCTCGTACAGAGGTCTGGATCTGCTCCCATGACAATAAATGCACATTTCTTGTAGGAGACAGATCATGAAGGCAAATAGGTTGGATGTTTCCTAGCCCAAGTGTAATAACAGTGTAACAGTAACGCTGGTCAGTATTTGTGTGCAAAATGCAAAAATAAAGTATTCTCCCTGCATGCAAACTCTGACATTAATTTTACTTGAATGCAACTTGTGAGTAAGTTGTGAGTTAGTGAACAGTACATAAAGTCTGGATCTAGTCCCCTATTACTATACCTAACAACATGATTCACTTCCTGCCACACTGCCATAACTAAAGGCCCTTACAAAGGTCTGGATTCTTCTGATTCAGGTCTGTAAAGGTCTAAAATAAAGTGTTCATGTACCTATACATAGGGAGCAGGAAATGGCACTTTGAAAAACACATTGCTGTGTCCTTGCATCACAGCACATTATATTTTGGCATAATGCCTGCTGCCATCTCTGACCTTTTGGCCTAGTTTATCAGTCATAGCTTCCAACATTGGGCATACGGAGACCAGGGCAAATAACCCATGTCAGGTCTTGCCCCAAATCTGCCTCCTTCCCCACCATAACAATGCCTCCTAGCGTAATCAAACAATGCATGGCTCAGCCTAGTACTACTCAATCCTTGTTCTGACTCTACCCCATACTGCCCAAATTACACGATTGTGCTGTGTGAAAAATAATTATAAAAAACAAACTGGGATAAAATGCCCCTTTGCCTCCAGTCATGTCCACAGCTCAGGACAAACTGGAAGGTGACTGCTACAGCGGGACAGTTACACAAAATCAGGACTGTCCCTCTGGAATAAGGACACTTGGGAGGTATATACAGCTGAGATATGTAATATAATTCCTCTTTTTTGTAAGGGTGTTGCACAGAATCTATATATCTTTTTTTACTTGTAATTACTGCACAGTTATAGTGTGTTAACATGCCTTATTTCTGCTCAGCATAAAGGTATAAGGCACACAGAAGTCTCATCGGATATTCGGTTTTATGCATCACTTTGTAATCAATAACAGGACCATCATTACATAGACTTTATAGCGATGAGACCAGATCTTTTGAAGCAAAACTAAAATTGGTTTGTCTAGCACAGTTTTCAAAAATTGTTGCTATGGTTACCTATTAGTGCAAGACATCTCAACCTGTAACATGTCAAATAAATATTCCATGGTTTTCTTCGGCTTCTTATAGTCATCCTTCTTCTTGTTTGTGCTGTTTTCCATGTTTGAAGGCAAGAGATTATCAACAAGCCCCAAACCCAGCGCACAGTCAGGCGGCTTATGGATAATTGATATTACTGGCTCTGGATTTGAGAGTTCGGAGCCTCTGAACCACTTTTGTATTGTATTTTATGGTACCATGGACAAAGAACAAGTGGAAATAACAATTAGTGGAAATGCTCTGCAGATTAAGGTATTTCTGAATACGCTTATTTCCCTTATTCTGATGTAGCCAACATTATATAGCTTTCAGGGGAAGATTCACTTTTCATAAATTAGTTTGTTAATATTTTGCTACTCTTTACCTGACCTTTTCCCATGACCACGGGTGCCACTGATTGATTGGTAAGGTAATCATCACTTATATGGCGGAAGATAGGCCCCTGTTGAGACAAGCCATAACCCTTTGTACACTATTATAGTAAAATTTGCATTTGTACCAAAACTTCCAAAAGAATAAATAAAGAGGTCGCCTATTGCATAATACATAATATAATTTATACCAATATTGAATTTCACCAGTGTTCCACCATATACTGAGATTAATTCAAGTACCATTATCATGAGTGCAAACAGAAACACCTCATAATAAATACATGCGTACCAGGTTCATAATGTAGCATGTACTATGATACTTGTTCAAAGATAACACCTTTGGGAAATAAATGATCACTACACTCTTTGGGGCACTTTCAGGATGTCTTCTTTTTACTCTACAATTTTGATGCATGGAAACACAGATCGCAAGCGTTATGGTAAAAGTGCAGAAAGCATTTTTGCACATTTTAAACCCGAGATCAATGGCTGTTTTAGGGCTAATCCACCAGCAAGGCAAGAAAGGGTGGTACACATGGTGGAAGTGTTCAGCCTTTATGTACTATCCAGAGTTTTATCATTATAATTATAAAGTCAATATAGTATACAAGTGTATACCTTTAATTTTGATGAATCACTATACATTTTCAGTAGAGTGGATTTTAGAAAATCTCTGATATATATTTTAGTTACAGTTAAGGATTATATCAGAGTTTGTCTATGAACGAAGTTTTATATATTTATGTTACATGGTGTAAATATTGACTACAAAGCTACTGATTTATAGTCTTGTCATAGGGTATCATATGAAAATAGACATGCCTTACAACCAGGGTATTATAGGTCTTATATTACAAAAATAAAGTACAATACTGGAGATTTAAATGTCACTACTAAAATGTAAAATATAAGCTACACAGTTTAATTAAAGTAAGCAAAGAAAACCCAGCACAGATTGAACAATATGGTATAATATATATAGTATACTAATGCATTAAAAAATAATCATCTTAAAACCATGCTTTGTTTAGAAAAACATGATTTGCCAATATTGTTAATAACTTTTATTTATAAAGCGCCACACAGTATCCACAGTGCAGTACAATGGGGAATACAGACAGAATGGATGGGGTCATGGGGATCAGGGCCCACAAGCTAACATTCTATAAGCAATTAGGAATAGAATTATTATTATTATATTTGTTTTTTATATAATATTTCCCTAGAGCTTATTTGAAGATTTAATATACTTTTAATTACCAATGGAGCAAGAATGGCCTATAAGACTCCATACACCATTATGGTAATCTCTCTAAGAGGAATGTCTCTCCCCATCTATACATTTTGAACAAGTTACTACTAGATCGATATGCCATGTACTTGTGTTTGCATGTCAATGCTATTGTGTTCTGTATTATTGTAACACTGTGTTTCCTATGGTTAATAAAAATTTAATGATGAAAGGTAAAAAAAAAACACATCATCTCTGAACTCTCTGATTTTACCCAGGTGTAACTTATCTCTCTTATTTTGAACTCTGGATTCGGTTCCGGATTACCTAAGTTTAGTATGTAGTTAAATGTAATGAATGCAACACTTTTATTTTAGTGCATTTGCACAAATACTATTACTCTATGTTTACTTTTCTCTGCATGGTACATTTATTTAATTCTTAAACTATTTTCATTGATATTATAGGAAGAATTACAAGTTGGATTGCTCAACAAACTGCAGGTTTCCTGGTCCCCTACACACATTTTTAAGCCATGGTATTTATCATCTATTCATATGAAACACACTGTGACTAATCAGGAGATGTGGCTCAGTTATAATTGCTGGATGACACCTAATAAAGAGGGATATGTGGAAGTCCCTGCACTGTATCCTGACAAGGATCCCCTCCCTGGTAACCTTATGGCCATTTCATCTCTACATCATAAGTATTTTCTGTGAAATTGTTGTTATTGAATGCACCTGAATGTGTTTTTCAGTTGTGGATTATACAATTTCTCTGTATACTGGAGATACAATGGAGGGATCATGTGACGGGCGAGTATACATTTGCATTGAAGGAGAACACGGGGACACAGGAAAAAGGGCTTTAAATGTGTCGGAAACTGATGTCATTTCCTTTTCAAAAGGGCAGGTAATAAGTTAACTAAACATAACATAGTATTTGATGATAGATAAGAACCACATGGCCCATCTAGATTGCCCATTGGATGGCCACCCACTTCCTTCCTGTGAACCAACTCTTCCCTACACCCACCTCCCACTGGAGCTTTCATCAGAACCACCTCTCAGGATTGTCACCCAAATTCACAACCACACACATACACCAGGGACAATTTTGTGAGCAGCCAATTAACCTACCGGAGGAAACCTACGCAAACACTGGTGAAACATACAAACTCCAAACAGAAAAGGTCTTGTCCAGGTTCCCATTCGACACCCAACTTGTATGCAACTAGCATACATACCGTAAGTCATAAAGTCATAAGTCTCAAACAAACTGCTGAAAAAGGCTTATATACATTACCAATATATATATACAGGTGTGAGTCCCATATGTCACATCTTCCGATCAGCTTATGGACATTGAGTGCACCCTATTAAATCCCCGGCACAGTTGAAACTTGTGCAACAAGTACAATCTGCATCTCTTTGTGAAAACCCAGTCTCTTGTGTGAGAATTTCTGGTAATTGGTTCATCAAGCTTTCAGTTCATCCCTCTCTCCTCAGACTACTATTACACCACTGAGTCATTCCACACACATTTGATTCCTACCTTGCCTTACATTATCTAATTTCCATTAAATGTGATGTAATAAATGCTGCAATGAGTGTAAACAAAACTCCCATATCTTACGCTGATTTGTACCATGGTTTCAATTTATATGCCTTTAGATCTGCCAGTTACCTAAGGGAGAAAACTTGCGTCTTTTTAGCTCGTGGCTCATAGAGACGCGATCTTTCAATATGCTATCTTCGTGCGGCATTGAATCAGCCCCAAAGTGTTGACTTCCTAAATTTTTTTTTTAGGTTTTGTAAAATCAATTTCTAATATTTTTCATTTTCTGGTAATAAATATCCAAAGTTTTATTTTGGGATCATGTTGGGATCACTTGCTATAGGAGATTTCATTTTTGAGCTATTCATGTATGAAAACTTTCACTGGCTTCTACCAGGATGGACCTCCTCTTCACCACGTGTATCCATGGCAACCTAGTAATAAACAGTTGAAGTTTATATATACTAAGGGGCCGATTCAATGTGCTGCGAAGACTATTACGGCACAGCACACAACCATTTTTTTTTTATAAAAGACGCAAATTTTCTCCCTTACGCTGTTTGCGCAATGGAGAAAATATCGCACAAACCCAGATTGAATAAAAATATGTTTAGACAGATCTCATTCTCATTATCAAGTTATGTGACCATGATCCCAACATTAAACTTTAACAATTCATTTTTGTTGAAACATACAGCTGTTTTATATATTATATGAAAACTTAGAGGTAAAAATAGAGGTTTAAAATGAGACCTTGCCGAGACCTTGCCTAATTCTCTAACTCAACTCAAAGTCAGCCAAAATTTAATGTTAAAAGCAATTTTGTTTGCAAAACCATTGTACATATTAGGCCAAGAATCCAGTTAATACTAATGCTCATTCAGCCTCAAGCATTGTTTCTTGCAGATTGCCAGACTTCACCATTACTCTGCTGATCTACAGCTCCACAGTCTTCTCTGTTCTGGACTGCTACCCTCTGGCAATGTGCAAAGCCTACAAAAGGTCCCAAAGCTTGCTATAATTAGCTACCAACCCAAGGGTCCCCCAACCAGATACCTATCTCTATGATAGATTTGAGCTGGGCAGTGTTTGATGAAGTACGCTATAAGTAATCACCCTGGTCCCAGTACACCGTTGAATGATATACTGCAGAGAAGTCACCTTCATAGGTGGCCATCTAGGGTCTGGATAAGTATATGGCAATTGAAAAGAGAAAGAAAAAGACCCGTAGCTACCGGTAGCAATTAAAGTGATCAATGTGCACAACACAGTAAGATAAAAACCTGCTGACACATTTATCGAACCTACATTTACATTTATCGAAGGACTTTTTCAAAGTAGTATGGCTTTAATACTCCTATGGTCTTTTTATATTCTGGGAAAACAGCCTGTCCATAATTAATAAGATCTTTAACTGGTCAACTGGTAATATTCTCCTTCTTAGAAAACTCGATCATCTTAAAAATACAAATCTAAAATACTCATTGCTACAGGACAGGGATGGTTGCTGTATACTGTAAATCCAGTCTCCAGTGGCCACCGTGAAGAGCTGCAATATCTATAGGTTTATATCACACATACATCTATAGATATTGCCAGATCTTACAGATCTGACAGATCTTACAGATCTGTCAGGCTTCTGTCCCTTTAAGGCTGCAACTGGCTAGTCAGAATTGACTAGCCAATCGCAGCCTTTGCCGGGGATGGGACCAATAGTGACAGCTGCCATTACTATACTGTCACCCCGCGATGCTGCGGGAGTGACAGTTAAACGAGCGGCGTACATGTACGGCGCTCGTCATTACGGACCTTCCCGCTGCGCCGTATATATACGGCGCAGGGCGGGAAGGGGTTAAAGGGAAACCCCTTTTCTGCTGGAGTGACCCGGGAAAATTCCCAGTAAAAACCCTGCATTGGTCCCATTTTTTCTTTTTATTTTATGTGCATAAACCCGGGTTTATTGCATTCGCAAATGTATAATGTAACATTTCCTCTTTTCACACTTCTTCTAATATTACTGAAAACTATTTTATGTAAAGCCTGCAGGATCTGTCTTCTGTAAACAGCGCTAATTTGACAGCATTGACAAAATAAAGGCTGTGCTAAAAAAAATAAAACCATCCTATTCTCATGGGGATAATTTATCCCTCTGTATGAAAGATCTGTTAATTAGAATTAAATAACCAATGCTGCCCATAAACCTGAAGTACTAGGAAGTATATGACTGTATCTGTAATCTGCAATAGCCGCACATTACATGATTATATTAAAGGGAATATCGAAGATTTTCATTCGTTACAAACCTTTTACAAAATGTAAAGGGTACAAAAACATTTTTAAATGTATTTTAAAACAGGGAGTAAATATACCGAATTATTTAGTTAAATGCAAAGACAACAATCAGCACAAAATGGACTGATTAACTTCTATTACAGTAGCCGACAGATGCAATAAAATACTAAGATATCTAAGGGTGAGAATCGATGGATTGTAGTTATTGCATTGTTACTAGAGTAAGCTAATTGCCTCTGGAACTCTTTTGGTATTAATTACCATAATTGAATATTCCCTTACATGTAATGTATTCATGAATTAGGAAACTACAAGATAGTCCTAGATGATACAATTGGTAGAGTAATATGAGTTTATTTTTTAAATGCAAAAATAAAGTTTTCTCCCTGCATGCAGACACACATACCCCGTTAACACAGAGGGCTATTTCCCGGGTATTTCAGCCAACTTCCCGGGTTAAATGAACTACTCGGGTAGTGTGCTCTGTGTGAACGGCACTAAAATTACTACTAACTACCCTGGTTCTGTGTGAACAGTGTAGGACCAGGGTAGTTTGTGAATTACTAGGGTAATTGAGCACTGTAAACAGGGATAATTACCAGGGTAATTCAGATCCACAGCTGATAACCCTGCTCGTTAAAAACAGATTTACCAGGGTAGTCTGTGTGAAAGGGGTATAACATTTATTTTACCTCACCTGCAATTCAACATGGATTTACCCATGATAGTGTAAAGGCCATTCACTGGAAAGAAGTCAAGAATCGCAGGCACACCTAGGGGTATGTTTACTAAGGGTCGAATTTGATGGGGATTTGAATTTGGAGCTCTTCGCTTCGATTTTTGAAGTGCCCTCGCGAAGATTTGCTCCGATTTCCTTCAGCGAATTTCTTGTAAAATCCCTTCGATGTTGCAAGAATTCGAAGGGATTTTCAAAAATCGAACGTCGAATTCTATATGACGTCACTATTTTC
>JABWIB010000252.1:96090-108110 GCA_016617825.1 Platyplectrum ornatum
GACGCTGTGCCAGTTTAAATCCATGACGTATATATACGTCAGCGGTCGGCAAGTACATGCCGACCATGACGTATATATACGTCAGCGGTCGGGAAGGGGTTAAAGAACATTTCTGTAACCAATCAAATAAAGCACATACCGCGTCTTAGTCATCACTAATCCAAATGACTGGTATACAACACTGACTGCATCCTAGTCACCACTGTACAATACATATTACATCCTAGTAACCCCTTTACTACCCCACCCATCAAAAAAACTAGAACCTAGAATCATATTCTAGAAATATTTTGCTATCAAGCTTTGTAGCATGGTTGTGCCACCTTGGTGGATGGGGGAATTGGTTGGTGATACCCACCACTTACACTATGTAATACATTCTTCTCACCCCTTGCTCTGACACATAAAGTCCACCCTATAAAACATTCTTTGTATATTTCACACACAAATACTCCATAATACATTCTCCCTACATATATTTGTGACTAAGCTCACCTTAGAATGAGACTGGCGGGACAGAAACCCCCAATGTATAAGAAGCAGACTTAGTTAATTTCAAGGTTTTATTTTATTTTAATTGTATTTCTGTATAATGCGGTAGCTGTGTTGTATTTTGTCGTACATATAAATGTATAAAAATATATAATTCTTAAAAGTGAATGAATCTGCATTTTTTAATAGTAAATTCTTTCTATTAAAATTAGCTGTAGAACAGAACAAGATCAAATCTCCCGATACTCCAACGCAAGGGAAATGGCAGCTACAAGTGCTAGGCAGCCCATCATCAGAGGACACTGTGGATCTTTCTGTCGTTGTGTTTTGTAAACATGGGAAATCTTCCCTTCAAACTGTAACAGATCTAAACTATCAACCTGTATCGGTAAGAGCTGAAAAATACACATACCTCCTTATACTTCCCTGGGAAAAGGTGAATGTACAAAATATATTTCTGTCAAAGATAACTGAAGGCCGCATAAGAGGAAAACAAAACAGTAATCAACAGCTTACTAGAAGTTTCCTTCTCTCTCGTTTGGAAATGGAACCCATTGTTATGGTGAAGGTCATTTAATAATGGCACTTGTAGCGAGTGAAGGAAATGAAGGAATTCAATATGACCCCAATGCAAATTTATGAAGAGTGTTAGTGGGAACACACATAGTTTGGTTTAAATAGATTCAGATTATGTTTCAGATAAAGGAATTACATTTCAGTGGAGACAGCTAAAAGACTCGCAGATGCATTAATCATAAAAGACAGCTTCAAGCAGGAAGTACGCAGCTGATCTAATACAACATAGCAAATAAAAACAAAGCAATTAAATAATGGACCAGATCCTAGCCTAAGACATTTAGGTGATCTACGCATTCTGTGTGCATTAATAACATCTGTGCATGCGTCCAGCAGATGTTACTATCAAAAACATAAAGCGCACAGAACTTGATTTTTCCATAAGAACGAGGGGCAGGCCTATGATTTACGCATGGCTAATCATCAATCTGTTCGTGGTGATAGCCATGTTAATTAGCGTGACAGGGTTGCAATTAGTGAACAGCAGTGAAACGAAGGTAGGTTTCTGGACACGTAAGTGTCTGGAAGATGACAACTCTATAGATTATAAAAAAAATGTTATGGGCTACTATAGACTACAAAATCTATATACCGTAATAGAGGTTCCAAAGAGCACTAGTGAAGTGATATTGAATTTGGTGGCTGTACAGGAGGCAAAGGAACTACTACATACCCTTACCCTGCTACGAGGTAAATATATATAAAATAGCCAGGGAACATCAATGCTTTGCTTATTCCTATATACATACAGAGGTTACCCTTAATTCAGATAACCTCTGTGTGAGAGTATTACACTATTTATATTTTATAATGCCGGATACAGTCCCACTGTGATAAACCGGTGCCGTTTGTTATGAGAAATTTTAAAGCCAACAAAATGACTGCCTCAACACATAATGACATGTTTCATTAATAAATACATGTTATGATATTGTAGAGGCAACACAGATATTATTCTTCCAGTTGTATATTGCTGGATATTTTAAGGGTAACAATCAAAGTGCAATTTTAAATACTTAGAGATTTCTGAGTGTATATTATGATGTACAGGTTTGCACTTATCTCATTATTTCTACTATTCCCAACATTGGAAGAGAACCTGATATATGGGGGTAGGGCAAAACTACTGCTTCAATAGTAAAACAACAAATTCCATTTGCCTAACGTCAGCCGCAGTTACTTCTACATTTCCATGCCACCACATCTAAACATTCACATACACCACCACCTGCATATTCCCACTTTGACCACAGAATGTATCTGTAACTATTTTTGTAATGCGCCTATACATAGCGATTTAAAAGTAATTTCACATGTGATCAATCCTGACAGCTGAATATTGGAAACATGGGGGATGTAATAAAGGCCTCTTTCCTGAGCTCTGGGAGAAGCCTTCAGCTTCAGAAGGTAAGTGTCATGTTAATTAATTGTGATTGCCTTATAGAAATTCTGCACTTGTTTCCACCAGTAATTTTCTTAGGACCAAATCTTTAAAGTCATATGCATTCCAATGAACAAATGCCCTCTGAATCATCTTCAGCTTGTGTAATACATAACAAATGAGCTATGCAAAATATGTTCTTTTATGTCTAAGTATCATGCAGTATTCATACAAAATACCATAATGTAAGGAATCTAGGCTTCATTAACACCTTAGCTAATGGACAATTCTCTTTTATGTGATGACAGCATTGCGCTTTTAGAACTAAAAGGGGCACTTTTGTATTTTATGTCCGGTATATTCTTTACCAACCATAGTGGCTAGACTACAAATCCCATGTCTTGACATCTGTATATGATTATTTTAAAGATCTATAATAACATTTAGAAACATATGATTGTTATTTATACATATTAAGTTATCTTACAAAATTATAAATATATAGTTGGCATTTAATATATCAACATACAGTGTAACACTTTGGACCGGATCCAGACTGTGGAAAACGCATCAGTCTTGGTTTAGATACTGGCTGCAAATTGGAGTGCACATTGTACATAGTTGGTACATTCGGGGCAGGGGGAGTGATTTAAATTGTATAGCAAGGGCTGGCTTCAGCCCTTACGTACAATCCAGATCTCTGCACCTCCTTGCATTTAATCAAAAGCGGTACAGAAGATTTAATGTAGGGTCCCGGCAGTGAATTCCCTTCAATATGAAGGGTTTGGGTGCACCCCATAGTGAGGGGACATATAGATATCTATAAAAAGTCCCTTTCTATGTTCAGGTTCGGATGAGAGATGTAGACACTCAACAAGAAATAAGCTTTTATCCAGATTCAGTGCACTTGACTGATGAAGATGGTTCAGGAAATGTGGTAGAACTGGCTGCCGTTTTCCCCAATAAACCTCCATTGACTGGTAAGCATTTGAACACATACATTATATTTTCCTTATTAATATAAAATGATGCCTGGATCTAGCATTTAGATGTTCTAAAGTGGAAGCATATAGGATATTTTTTAGGCGGCAATGACTTTATCCCTTTTACAATATGGCTAAATGCAGAGGGCTTGATGGTTGTGCATATCTCTGCCTTCTTTTGTACTGCTTTATGCCCAGGAAAATAAACGCACAAAACATTATGGCAATCCACACAAAGCACACCTAAACGCTCTGAACTGATAATGAGGTTTTTTAAATTAGAATTTCTGATTGTAGCAAACATAATGATTGTTTTGACCATTTTGAATCTTAAACAAACCACTTCAGCTACCAATACTAGCACAAAAAAAGAAATGATTTGTATTGCTAAGATACATGTATCTGTACTCCCTTTCCTTTTCCCTGTAGAAGTTTCTTATTCCGTATACACTAGAACAGGACATTTCCCAGCCTCTGGTACAGACGCAGATGTCTTTATTACAATATTTGGAGAAAATGGAGATTCCTGCAAAAGAAAACTGAAACACTCCTCGTTTCCTAAAATATTTGGCAAGGGAAAGGTGTGTATGCGTTCTATAAATGACATGCCTATTTATTTAAGCAGTGTTACCTTTATTTTACAGCGTGTCTATGTTTTTACTCACTTTGTGAGACAACGGGAAAAAAATGCTCCAGTTATAAACTGGAGTAAAACCAGCATGACTGTATTCACAATGCAGAAATGACATCATGTATGTTATTGTTGAATATACCGTTAATATTTTATTACCAGGTCACAGAAAATATTCCTCTTGTATGGTAATGATACTATGCATTAATTAATGTAGCCCTTGGAATAATGTGCTATTCACAGAGCAAAACAAGCATGCAGTGGCACACCCAGAGTGTACATTTTGGTTGCCTTTAAACTCCTTTGCAATCTTAGGATTAGCAATATTTCTCTCAGAAAACTGAGGTTGTTTAAACATATATTTCATCCTCCAGCCACTAGAGGTCATCCTACAATGTCCTGATTCTCAGCCTCCTCTCTCTACTTTCTATTCCTTGATCCCACCCCCGAGCACCAGAGGACAGTGACTTATTACATAAAATTACATCCTTATCTGTCTCAGTGTGTGCCGAACTCATTGTTATCATTTGCCCACATTTTCAGAGACTACAGGACAGTACAGTGTTAGATAACCTTCCAAACTGCTGGACTTTAGGTTGGCTGTATATAAGATATGTCTGTGATTTAAATGGCTTATACTAGAATAATAGTTTAGAAATGTTGTAATATCATGAAGGAGAATTCTTATTATATAATAATATTGTCACCAGTCTTCAGGAAAAAATACAAACATTTCTAAAGATGATATTGATGTGTGGGAGACCATAATGGTCTCATAGTATATTCTGGAGCTAGAGCCAAAACTGAAATGATAGGAATTTCCAGGTATGACAAAAGTAATGGCAAATTCTACACAGACCAATTAAGGCAAAAAGAGCGCTGTATTCTAAATGCATAAATCCTTTGTAAAATTCTTCTTTGTAACACCAATTAGCCTGTAACACAATCATACAACAAAAATGTGCCACCAATGTGCACGTTTTACCTGGTCTACTGCAAGAAATAAATCAGGGATTACATGTCACAACTGAGCAAAAAGAGTTGACTTATCAATAGCATAAACAAACCCCATTTCTATCACTACTGTAGGTACAGAACGCCTTTCCTTTCTATCGGCCAGTACTACATTTGAATACACAAAAATGTCACAAACCGCATATTTTCATGACTGTGAAAAAATAAGCTTAATTAGAAATTCAATTAATTGCAGGTAAATGTCTTCAAAATAAAAACTGTGGACCTTGGCATGCTGACTAGAGTACATATTGAACACAGTGCTGTTGGTTATGGAGCTGGATGGTATCTAGATCAGATCACCATACAAGATTCAGATAAGGCGGATATTAAATACTTGTTTCCATGCCAACGGTGGTTAGATACTGCAATAAATGACAAACAAACTGGCTGCGATTTGGAGCTTCTTGGAAAATTCAACCGAACTAATAGAAAACTACTTGCATCCACTGAAGGTACATTTTAACCTTTAGATTAATACAGTATACCATTCTGTGCTCTTTTCTATTTCTCTGCTAATAGTTGTATTTATAATCATTCTAAGGAGAGTATAGGATAGAGGTATATATTATCCAGTGCCTGTGGTCTATATGGGAATGGACATGATACCAACTTACATTGTAATATATCATGAAAGTTATAGTAAAACTATATAATTGAGAGTTTTAATACTTTTTACTTTTCCTCTAAATCTGCCCTGGCTTTGTCAGCTCACCATCAAAGTGATTCAAAAAGTTTCATATCAGGTAAGTATTTTGTTACATTAACAATGCACCCTGACCTGGACTCTCACTATGTAAAGTCCATATCTTCTTAAAGGGAACTCTGGTAAAATCCAGTGGTGGCTGAGATCCTTTGCCATTGTATTTGGTTATGCCAATTTCATTTGTCTGTATGTTTATACAGTATGTGGATAAGTGTACTCTGATGTACTCGCTGCCTGGTTTAGATCTTCAGGGTTGATTGCATCTACTCCATGGGGGGAATTCACTAAATGTCGATTTGCGTATATCGCCAGGCGATGGCGATTTCATTGTCGATTTCTNAATTTGTGTATTCAGTAAGTGCCGAATGTGTTTCAGAACGCCAATTTCTCTGTCGTTTGGAATTTGCCGATGGAACTAGTGCTCCCACTGCTGGACATAGTCCCAAACCCACAAACAAAAAAGGGGTAATAAAATAAAAACCAGACAACACAAAGCACAAAACAAAGACAAACTACAGTTAGACACACAAACACATTCTATACCTCCTCTCCTACAAACAAACAATGAAACAGGCAGACTGCTAGCAAACAACCTTTCACTCACAATAAATGGGGAAGATAACTGAGAAAATAAAAGTAAACCACAAGACCAAAAAAAACCCAACCCAAAGTAAACAAAAGTACACAGCACTACAAATGACACAAATACAAACACACTCCAAGCAACAGTCACTAAGATATAAGCCACACTCCACCCACAAACCACTCTCCCTACCTCACCAGCTCCAAACACCTCTGTGGAAAACACCCATGCATAAGTTTATATAGTGATTGACAATGAAATAATATGTGCTTTAATTGGCTGCTGATTACCATTAATCACCAGTAACAAGNCTTCTAATTCGCCAGGGCGATTGTGTATGTGAATTCGACATGGAGATTTCAACAGTTTATTGCCATATCGCCAGCCGAATACCTGAAAAATCGCCAGTGGATATCGGCAGCATTCGCCAGGGAATTCATATGGCCAAACGAAATTGACAGTTACTATACATCACCATGCATTGGCGATTTCATATCCCTGGCGAATGCTGCCGATATCAGATCCCTGTACAAATCGACGTTTTGTGAATTCCCCCCCATGTGTCTCATGTGTCCCATGTGTCAAGGACTAGTAATCTCTGAGCAAGAGGACTGATCCATATGGGCAAATACATTCTGGTACAATATTACTTGATCAATCAATCAGAAGTGGTGGTTCTGCCAATCATCACCATTATAGCACCTTGGCCAGTCTTACAATGTACTGTACATTGTCTGTACTCGCATACCTCTTCTCTCACTCATTCTGTTTCTCCAGTCAAAACTATAACTGACAGCAATTTTGAATACATTTATGTGATGTTCAAGCATGTACATGTTCATGTATAGACCAGGGGTAGACAAAGTACAGATCTCCAGGTGTTGTCAAACTACACATCCCAGCATGCATTAACTGCATAAACATAGCTGATACCTGACAAAGCATGATGGGACGTGTAGTTTGTCCTACAGATTCCTACAGTTTCAGAAAGCTAATGTTATGTTATATTCTACATAAACAAGAGATAGAAAACAAACCTTTGGCAGGCAGCAGTGTCTTTATAGTGCATGTTTTATCTCTTCAGGCATAATCCATGCCACTCTTGTGACTGCTGATATTCCGGAATCTGGAATCAATGCCACCATGGCATTAACAATCTGCTGCAGCAAAAGGAATTATGAACCAGTTGTGTTTGCCAAAGGCAGCATGTCAGACACCACGGTGGATCTCAACAGAAATCTTGGCATCATCCAAAAAGTCCGTTTGCAAATGAAGGATGATGGAAAAGACAATAGCTGTTATTGCAAAATGGTAAGAGCCATGTACACTAACAATATACATGACTGTTCTGCTATTGCATATCATATCAGTCAGTCAGTCAGTCAGTGGTATATTGTACCTACCATGGGTGCATGGTGCTGCTCTGGGGCCTGAAGATGAGGGGAGCTCAACTAGAACCTACCTACCTCAGCTAAAAGGACGGGTGTTCCATCAACAGAGATATTTAGAGATTATCTTACAGATATACTGGTAAAAAAAAACTACTGGTTGCATTATGTGTTGAAATAAATATACAGTTATTGAAATGTCAGGTTTTGTGATATCAGAATTATCCTCGTCATATCTCTTTCCTACCTTTAATTAAACCTAGAAACCAACAAACCTTCTGTAAAATTTACCATGGAAACTAGCATTAGTATATACTAAATATCTGGAGATTGCCAAGAGATCTATCAGCTTTTCCATTGTGTCACTGGGGTGGTTTATACTCGTATCAATAAATAAAACAATTGATAAGATGAGTGTGAGTGCAGCAAATACATTTTAATGCCAAAAATACAACATCTGCATTTGGAACAAAAAAGCTTAATATACCAAAAGGAAAAGGTTCAAGAAGTCACTACTTGACAAGCACTTCCAGACCCTAAATATACCTCATATACTGTATATTACACCCCATATATTATACTGTAGTATATTCCCAATCCCAGTATAGAAAGTGCAGCCCTTTTTAGCTGGTTAAAACCCTATACTGAACCAGCTAAATAGGTAGAGTTGGAGGTATACTGGAACACAAGATGGTGGTTGCCAATGACAGAGCCAGTGTATACGGTTATATCAGAATTCCAATTAACAGGTAAACGTGCTAGATTTAGATTTTAGTTATATTTCTATATTGTAGAATCAAGATATTTTCTCTGCATGCACAAAATCAAAATACATTGGTATAGATTAGGGTCTGGAATTATAACCCCGCTGAGATTACAGATGGGCAATTTAGGTGACTATGTACTAAAACACACATCAACACAGCAGGGGACACGCTGTGCTTGTACTGTATGAAAGAGACGTTAACATACATTAAGTAAGTAATAATATACCGTCTTATACTAGACCTTTAGCATGACAGAATACCTTTTTTTAACAAACATTTTTACAAACCTCAGGGGTGTACTTGAAACAAAAAAAACCTTATTCAGAAGGTAGAACAGTTTTTCGAGACAGTGCTGTTTACATTACTACAGTTTATCACTGTGGGGAAGGCATTTTCCAGCAGAGAGCACAGGTATAGTAATGGGCAAACTGTTCATAATGAAGTAAAATGGAAAGAAATAAGATCAGAATTGATAGTGTTTATACAGCCACCCCTGGCATGTTCCTTTTGTTATGTTATATATAATGAGAACAACAAGTGCAGTAGCTAAGAGCTCAGTAATGTTTATGCCTTTTAAGTAAAATAATTCACTGGGCTCTGTGAAATGAATATGGGAATACAGCTGTGAACCATGGCGCTCACTGTTAGACATTGCATTAGGTGAATATTTCCACTTTTATTTATTTACCCTTCTATCTCATAGTAGACCTGTTTCAGGTCACCTCATATTAGTTGTGAGTGCAATAATCATTCAACAGTTTAACCAAAGAATAAAACATACTGCAAACACTATACCAGGGGTTCTCAACTGCAGAAGTAGAAGCAGTGCCATTATATTAACCAGGTACGATACCAGGTGGTATTGGGACATATATGGTACTGGATCTGATGCTATTGTGGGTAACAGGTTGAGAATGACTGCGGAATACTATACTCTTATTCATTTTTATTATTGGATAGCACTGCAGTGATGCACATTTAGTTTAAACATTTGTAATTCACAGTAACATTGTTAGGTCTTTTTTATGCATAAATATATTTCATTTTAATTATGTTAAAAAAGTATTTAAACATATAATACATAAAAAAGCTGATTTAAACAAAATTATATATACCTTGAACCACGCAACTTGTGTTACACCTATCTATCCGCCTATATACATAAGTTTGCATGTTATAAATGTGTGCTCATTCCCTGTACTATCTATCCCTTACTTAACTCCTAATACATGTTACGCATTTTGCGCTTCCGCTGCACATATGCTTTACACTGTGTTTTACCGTGCATTTGTTATATGTGCCTGCAATAATTACAGTTGTGGCTGTGATCATTCCTAACTTTAAATTATGAGAAACATTGCATAATAAAACATCTCCTGTAGTAAAAACCTCCTAATGATTGTTTTTTCATAAATATATTTAGACATATTTTATTACAATTAATCATATAATTTTGCTTAGTTTAATATTATTATTAATAACATGACATTTTTACCATTCATCCCCTTATTGAGGAGGGGGTTGTTCTAAATGGATTTTATTTTATTTTATTTAGGTGAAACTACAACATAAAGAAAGTGGTGAGATTCTGGAATTTCCATTTCTTCAAACATTCAGCAGTAAAGAGAATAACTGGGTTGCTGAACGACCAGTATTGAATCCTTTTGGTCCTTTATTAACAGGTTACTTTTGTAATGTTATTTATATAAATGTAATGTACTCCACCATGGAGATGTGACCACACAACATTACCTTTAGGCCTACACACACACACACACACACACACACACAGTGCTATGTGTAAGGGTAAAGTATTTAATGTGATCTGTAGGACAAGTCATGAGCCCAGCTCACATTATACAAATTAAATGACCACCACCCAGCCACAAATGCAAATCCTGCACACTGACGGTGTAGTCATGTCTCACAGCTGACAAGAAGAT
Source organism: Platyplectrum ornatum (assembly GCA_016617825.1). Lineage (NCBI taxonomy): Eukaryota > Metazoa > Chordata > Amphibia > Anura > Limnodynastidae > Platyplectrum > Platyplectrum ornatum. Next base: position 106,555 of record JABWIB010000252.1, read on the forward strand.
CGCACAATCAGTGTTCTAATATGTAAGTTCTGGAGCAAAAATTTTATTTACACATGCACTATGCATAAGACGGCTGTCATTCTTTAGCTTGGATAAGGCCCACTGTCTCATACTTGGGTAGAACAATGCCATGGAATATGTGGGCATTTGATAAAATGAAGTATATGGCAGATTGTTACTAAATATTATAAACTCTGTAGCTGTTTGTGTGTAAAATATCATTTTAACGCTCTTCATTTTGTGATTATCTGCAGTGAAGTCCTATGAACTATTCATTAGTATCAGCCCAACATCAAAGCTAATTGTAGATGCAAATCTGTTCATCACACTGCGAGGAAGCATGGGCGACACTGGAAGAAGAAAGTTTATTTGTAAGAAGAAACAGAAGGTACGTTACGCAGTCCCCATTTTTATGTCAGGAAATCCTGCTCATACCCTAGCTATGAGCCAACAAGCGGCTTCTAACCCAATCCACATGATTCTTGATAGACATTCAACCAGATCACTGAACTGTCAATCAGACACATTTTAAGGAAAAGCCACGATTGTAATAAATAAGTAAGATGCCTAAAGCGTCTGCAAATCCCTATGTTTATATTCAGCATAGGATGCATATTGCATAAAGCATACCCTTACACTACTCGACTCAATGAACATAGTGTGTCTAAACATGGTGTAAGTCCAGATTAGGTACACGTATTAATCTTGTTCAATTACTTTGCACAATACACTGCCCAATATTGTCAAAAACCTATATGCTCATTGGTGTCAAGTCCTTGAGAGGGAGAAAGAGACAGAAATATGGGGATGGGACTTGAGGACATGATTTATTCAAATCACTGAAATTCTACTCCCTATCTCAGTGGTTCTCAAACCTGTCCTCGGGACCCCCTAACAGTGCATGTTTTGCAGGTCTCCTCACAATCTTAAATGATATAATCAGCATCACCTGTTGACCTGTTCACATATGCCAGTCAGTAATGACCACACCTGTGCTCCAGCCAGGAGACCAATTCAGGGAAATCAGGGAGCTTGCCCAACACTTCAGGGAGTCAGGGAGATCACCCACTCTTCAGGGAGATCACCCACTCTTCAGGGAGTCAGGGAGATCACACACTCTTCAGGAAGTCAGGGAGATCACACACTCTTCAGGGAGATCACCCACTCTTTAGGGAGACCATACACTCTTCAGGGAGTCATGAGATAACCCACTCTTCAGGGAGTTAGGGCCAGATTCAGCTTTTCACTCTCATGACTTCTCTCATGGGCAAAACCATGTTGCAGGGGAGGTAAATTTAATTAGTTGCAATCAGCAAACCAGCCCTTAGGGAGATCACCCACACTTCAGGGAATCAGGGAGATCACCTACTCTTCATGGAGATCACCCCACTCTTCGGCGAGATCATCCACTCTTCAGGGAGATCACCCACCCTTCAGGGATATCGCCCACTCTTCATCGAGATCACCCACTCTTCATCGAGATCACCCACCCTTCATGGAGATCACCCACCCTACAGGGATATCACCCACTCTTCATCGAGATCACCCACTCTTCA
>JABWIB010000252.1:108206-122964 GCA_016617825.1 Platyplectrum ornatum
CGAGATCACCCACTCTTCAGGGAGATCACCCACTCTTGAAAGAGGCAGGGAGATCACCCACTATTCAGAGAGAGTTGGCTACTATGGTGTAGTTATTCTCCACCCAGCTATATCAAGCTGTGATCTCCTGGCAGCTTCCCTTTTATATGTATTCGCAAAAAAGAGAATCTGTTCCATACTTTAGCAGCCATTATGAAATGCTGACAGGTCACCACAGGGTTTTTTCGGGACAAGTACATCAGTAAGAGTCCTGTATCATCTGTAGCTTTAGTTCTCAATAGAGTAGCTAGTATACCCACACTATGGGGATATAGGATGTTCTTTTGTAAGGCAAAAGAGAAGAAAATATTTTGTCAGAACACTGTCTTTTTTGTTAAAATTCATGTCTTTTTACTTCTTATTTAATGTGATCTTATCTTTTATTGTGCCCTATATTTAGATACACTACACCTAGTGATGATGATACCATAGCAACTGCAGCCTCAAAGGGAAATATCAGCAAAACTTGATCTCTGCTTTGCTTCTAGTTTACTGCTTCTTATTATATCTATAAATACTAAACAGGTTCCCTTCTTTTCTAAACATTAGTAGACTTTCAGTCCTTCCATCAATTCATGATGTTGTTTACAGTTCAAAAATAAAAGAGAAAAAACACAGAAGTCTCGGAAGCATGTTAGACATACACAGCAAGTATTCCCATATTCTATCATGGCAACATCAAGAAGTACAGTCAGCAGCCATACCATATTCATCAATAGTCTAGATTTCTCCAGGCAGAGCAGTAATACTGGCCATGACTAAATGGGAATATATACTGCTGAACAAAAGGCATTTTTGTGACCTAATTTGCATTACCTTTAATGTTCTCATTGTGATTTTTGATTTATTTTTTCTGTACCTTTGCTCCAAAAAAGTTTAATACAAACATGTAAAGCTGGCCATACGACTTCGTTCCCGTGGATAATCAGCACCGACAAACCTAGGGAAAATCATCCTGTTTCCAGGCCATCCAATTAAATAAAAATACACTCACCCGTCTGATGATACTACTTATCATTTTTACGTGATGGGCATTATCACATGACTATAACCTTAGTAAATAAAGCCCCTAATCTTCAGTTCTTAAGGTGGCCATAAACGGGCCGAATTTTATCCAAAGCTCACGATATTCTAAGATCCAACGCAGGATTTGTTTTAGTAAATAGAGCCCCATATCCTGGTTTGGTTTAGTAAGAGCTAAAGAGGAGGCATGAAAAGGTTAAACAAGGGCATCATTAGTATAAGATGCAGTAAGAGCTGTAGCCATAACACCATAAGTGGATTGAGGAGCTAGTAAATGTATTAAAGAGGGAACCTTAAATGATTACACAAGTTATGATATTAATTAATAATATGTCAGTTAACGACTTCTCCCACCCTTTAGCATTAAATGACTGGTTTGTGTTATTTTTTTTATTACCCATGCGCCATACCATATTTTTTTTATCCATTGCTACAGTATAATATCTGAAGATTGCATCGACTCATATTTAATGTTGCTTCCTCTGTTTGTCTTTCTATATCTATATTGTTACTTCTATTGGTATACCTTTGATGACTAATGCTGGCCATCTCAATTTTGTACACCCGATACGCATCAAGCTTACATTCTAAGGGAGATCTGGGGATTTGATACATTGGGGCAATTACACATACACATAAACATAGACATTGCTGCCAATTAACTTGCTAGTATGTTTTTGGGATGTGGGAGGAAACCCATGCAGACACGGGGAGAACATACAAACTCCACACAGATTAGGTTCTATCCGGGAATCAAACTTACAACCTCAGCGCTGTGAGGGTGTATAAAAATAATTGATACCATCTTCAATGAGATCCTTAAGTGTGTTGTACACGTTGTCATTTTTTTTTATCAACCGCAAGGAATTGCTTGCCTTTCAACTGAGGCTTTGCTTAGTCTCCTACAACAGAGTGCAATTCATAAACACCATGTTGCAATGCTTTTATATATCAGACAGTTGGATTTCAATTGGAAGCTGTTGACATTGGCGTAATGCATGAGCTGCTCATAGAAAAGGAAAAGCAAACTAATTTACAGCTGGAGAAAGCTGTGGTTGAGGAAGGATCATTCATCAAGAACAAATACATCTTTATAGCCCAGCCGTGGAGAAAAGAAAAGGCTGAAATGGTCTCCATGACTCTGCAAGTGACAGGTCAGAGCTCTGTGAAACATAACTGGTAAAAAGAAAAGGTTTTTTTCAGGATAATTTTAATAAATTCTGTTAGATTTTCTGCTGGCATTGCTTCCTCTCCTATATACAATGAGACAAGACAGGGTTCTAACACTGCTAATCTCTGGTACAGTGCATATATTGTATCTTACCGGCACCTTACATCACACGTTCTGCCCATGTAATGTGATATATTGGTACAATCTTCTATTATTTTCTTCTGTCTTCTCGTCTTCCTCTCTTCTTCAGCATGAGATATCTGCTGTGTGTAAGTTGCCCATGATGTGGTGCTCTTTCCTATCTGCTTGTATGTGAGCATCAGATAGTTACACTGCGTGTATGCTACATTAGTGTCAAAGTCTATATACATAGATTTTTGAAATCACTGTCATATACATTAGGTGTAACGGGTGTAATATGTTAGCAGGATGTTCAGGGCGCTGACACGGTTAACTAATGGCATCCTTCCAGAGGAATAGCAGAGGAGAGAGCTTGTATGGAGCGGAGGAGAGAGCTTATATGGAGCGGAGGGGAGAGCTTGTACGGAGCGGAGGGAGAGCTTGTACAGAGCTGAGGGGAGAGATTATACAGAGTGGAGGAGAGAGCTTGCACAGAGCGAAAGAGAGAACTTGTACGGAGCGGAAGAGAGAATTTGTAAGGAGCAAAGAAGAGAGCTTGTACAGAGCGGAGGAGAGAGCATGTACAGAACGGAGGAGAGAGCTTGTACAGAACGGAGGGGCGAGCTTGTACAGAACGGAGGAGAGAGCTTGTACAGAGCGGAGGGGAGAGCTTGTACAGAGAAGAGGGGGGAGATTGTACAGAGCGGAGGGGAGAGCTTGTACAGAACGGAGGAGAGAGCTTGTACAGGGAGGAGAGAGCTTGTACAGAGAGGAGGGGAGAGCTTGTACAGAGCGGAGGAGAGAGCTTGTACAGAGCGGAGGGGAGAGCTTGTACAGAGCGGAGGGGAGAGATTGTACAGAGAGGAGGGGAGAGCTTGTAAGGAGCAGAGGAGAGAGCTTGTACAGAGTGGAGGTGAGAGCCTGTATAAAGCGGAAGGGAGAGCTTGTACAGAGTGGAGGAGAGTGCTTGTACAGAGAGGAGGGGGGAGATTGTACAGAGAAGAGGGGAGAGCTTGTACAGAGAGAAAGGGAGATTGTACAGAGAGGAGTAGAGAGACTGTACAGAGAGGAGGGGGGAGATTGTACAGAGAGGAAGGGAGATCTTGTACAGAGAGGAGGGGGGAGATTGTACAGAGTGGAGGTGAGAGCCTGTATAAAGCGGAAGGGAGAGCTTGTACAGAGAGGAGGGGAGTGCTTGTACAGAGAGGAAGGGAGATCTTGTACAGAGAAGAGGGGTGAGATTGTACAGAGAGGAGTAGAGAGACTGTACAGAGAGGAGGGGGGAGACTGTACAGAGAGGAGGGGGGAGATTGTACAGAGAGGAGTAGAGAGACTGTACAGAGCAGAGGAGAGAGCTTTTCAGAGGAGAAAGTGCAGACACAGCAGAGGAAAGAGTGGGGATAGATCAGAGGAGAGAGAGTGGACAGAGCATAGAAGAGAGTGGAGAATATTCCCCTACTGGGCCCTTCATGGCAAAGGACTTTTCAAAGGACTCAGAATATTTATTCATTTATTCATAAAATGGTTTTACTATTCTTAAAATAATTCACATAAAAAACCTAAAGTATTTTTCTATTTCACCAGAATTTTTAATTAATGAATTATAATTGGAACTGATTGATAATTTCCCCTTCATGTCTACCAGCAACACACAACAGGCATTCTGTTGCTGTTGCTTAGCCTAATGAATCGGAAAAAACATTTACTTAGTAAAGTGAAATCAAAGAAATTGGAACTATTTACACTGGAATAAATTGGAGAGCTCGGTGTATGTTTAAATGAACTATTAATAGCTGAGGATTGTGGACAGATTTACCACCTGAACAAAACTGACCATTTGTAGATATATATTTTTCCTTGACTAATTATTACCTTGCAATTAAGCAATTATCTAAAACTGTTTTTATCATTATATCTACTCTATACCACAGAAAGAAGAGAGATCGGCAGCTCAGATACTTTAGTAAATAAGAGTTCCTCTATGACATCAGGTATTGTGTTCATTAATAATTATTGTGTAATGTTGTGTAATTTGTTATTTATTACTCAGAAACCAAACTATCTATTTTGAGTAAGAATGTTATAAAGAGTTGGCCATTGTATTGTGGTTAAGACTTTAGGGCAAAATCAGAACATATTGAGATGGCAAAGGAAAATGGATCAATAAATTGTATGGTAATAAAAGTAAGGCTTCAGGTTTATCGCATAGTCATAAAACTAAAAGAACTGGACCCATAAGAGGCAAATTAGTACCCAAGTGCAAAGTTAAGTGGCTTGGAGAAATGCCTAGAACAAAGGTGACTGGGTAATTGCATAGTAATAAAACTAGCTGCACCACAATTTGTTATCAATGGAAACAAAAAAAGAAATGCTATGAAAGCGCAGACAGATTCAGTGCATACGGCTCAGACAGAGGTGCATGTTTCTGCTGAAATGGATAAACATCGCTTTTTATTTTTTGTTTTTAACTTAGGTATTCATGGAAAATGACTTGCATCTATGACTTGCTCCATCTCTTTGGCTTGCAAGTGTATGGCGGAAGCACCAGGAGTATATACTGTGTATATTTATATAAGAGAAACTCCACTTCTCTGATTTAAATTTAGAGCACAGCAGTCGTATGCAAAAGCAGGCGGCATCAGTGCGACCATCATTCAATTGACCTTTTGATAGGTTTAGGTTCAGCTTTTGCAGGGTCCTCATGTCCCCTGTTAAGGCATAAGGGTGGTCTTCTGGAACATGTGAGACTTATTAATCAGTAAAATAGAAGTGATTACCTATTTGAAGTTGCTGTGTTCAGACTCTGCCTTTCTCCTCTACTCTATGCCGCAATTGCTTCCCAATGACTACACCGTAATGTCTATATTGTGAATATACTTCCAGTGTAACACTCTCCTAGCAATCCTCCAACCTACTGTTGTCTAGTTAATGCTTAGATCCTGGCTTTGCTCCCCCAACTTTTAAGGTGGCTTGTTGTACAATTACATAAGTGACAGAAGCTTCCTCTTTCTTATGTATACAACGACAACTTGTCCCTTCACCTGCATCTAGTAATATGCCCACATAGTATTTAATACAACATAATAATAATAATTATTAAAAATGTCATAAAAAGAAATGAAGGTTGTATAACTCAGGGCCCTCACAAAATGTATCACAATAAATACTATACATGTATAAATTAACTTCATATTGTATCTATATAAATGTGTAGCATATTATATGATTGATGTTTGTTTATATATTACAGTAAACGTTCTTCAATATATATTCAAATACATTATATACATCACATTAATATAAAGTATTTTTAGTTCCTCTGCAGAAGTAACTTGTGTGTAACTTTAATATTCAGAGCAGGGCTGGAAGTGGGGGTGTATACGGGGGTGTGCCATATCGGCACTTCTCCCACTGATGTAATAGAAAAACTACAAATCTCCATTGACTTCCATTGTATTCAGTTTTTTCATACCACTTCTGAATGTCCATACCCCCACTTCTAAATTTCAACTTCGACCACTGATTCAGAGTATATAAAAATGTAGATAATTTCTTTCAACCACAATGCACTAACTCTGTAAACTGTATGCTAACATTTCTTGCTTATTAATAACCTATTTTTATATATATAATTGTCACACAGATGGAGACTGGAACATTTATTTAGCAACATCAAATGAAGAAAGACAGATTACAGACATACTGGAGTATAATCCAAAATTATCTATTGTGTTTTATGGTGATAAAGGCAAATCCAACCCCCTCACGTTAGAAAGACAAGACTTCTCTGCATACATGAATGCACTTGTGTATAAGGTAATACTCTACAGACATTTTCATGTAAGCTATTGATTGCAACCTGCACTGCTGTTTCATGAATCAAGTCCTCATGTTCTGTCAACAGGCCATTATTTCANGAACAGGATAGAAAATTCCTGGTCCAGCTAAATGTATAAATTGGCTTGACGTGCTTACTTTAATTAAATGTAGAAATAAAGTACTGGATCCATTTTTACACTGGATGTGTAAAAATCATACAGCACCTAATGGAACCTACAGTGGATATGTTCTGCAATAACAATGGAAAAATAATATTTTATATGTATGTGTATTATATATGTATTACTGTATATATGTGTGTGTTTATAGCCACTTTGCCTGTGGTGTTTAACACCATGACAAAGCAGAGGTATTGATTCTCGATAGTATACATGATCAATCAATATATTAAAACCACCTGTTAAACTGTAAAAGTCCACATTTTGCACCCTAAACAGGCCTGATCTGCTGAGACATGGACTTATCTAGACCTCTGGAAGTGTCCTATGGTATCTGGAAACAAGACTTTAAAAAAGCTGCAAAATGGAGGCTCCGTAGCAGAAATGGCCCTAGTCTTTGTGGGGCCCAAGGGGGTCTGCGTCACCAGTATTCGCCCTCTCCCCCTCCAATCCCTCACTGCCAGGACATGGCCAATGACAAGCCCCACAGCCATTTAGGGGTTCCTGACTGGCCATGGATGTGTTAATGAAAAGTTAACACCTTGACCTCTATGTAACACCTTGACAAGTCAACACCTTGACCTCTATGTAATTTTTCTCACATTATCATAACCCTGATTTTTTTTTTTTGGAAATGCAGCAGGGTAAATTATACAGCTGAAGGAAGCTACTTCCAACAGATAATATTGTTGCCATGAAGGGGTATATTTGGCTGACAACACTGTTGTAGGCGGCAAAGTAACAACCTCATAAATGTCAAATCCAAGCAAGTCCAATGAAAGGCTACAAGCTGCTCCTTCTCCTTACCCATAAGAGCAGCTCTTATGGGCAAGGAGAAGCCCCTTGGTAGATCCAGGCTCATGAAAATAGTAAACCCCCCTTCCCCTCCTCTCAATGGCACTGCCCAGGCGTCTAGCTATTAAATTAGGCTTTTGGCAAAGTTGCTGAGATCCTTATGCATGTACATTTTTCTGCTTCCAACCCATCAAATTCAAGAATTGTTCTATTGCTGCCAATATATCCCACACCTTGACTGGTTAGGACAATTAATGATTTTAAGTTGATTTAATGATAATGGGTGTTCAGCATATGTTACTTATAGTCATTTATGTAAAAGTGCTGATAAATGATATATGCAATATTATCATTTAAAAATCTGAAAGTAATAAAGACATTTTTAAAAATAAAAAAAATTATTATTCTGCATTACTTACATGCAACGAGGATCACTGTGAGACAGTTATTCCCTTTATGGATGCAAAGATGCTGTAGACCATATATTAATGCAACGATTAAATAAGGACTACACACAAACAACCCTACAACGTCTAAATAACCATAGGGTTCCACATCTGGAAGTTATAGTTCGTACAGTGCTTGGACTTCATGCATTTCAGTGCAGAAAGTAGGTGCAGAAGTAAAATACTTTGAAAGTTGTCACATAATATTTAGAACTTATTAATGAGTATGCCTACAAAAAGCACTGTGTATATATAATATGCCATAAGGTTATGAAGTTGCATTGCTTACACATAACAGACAAACCTGCATGCTGAAATACAGGGGAAATATAGTCATAACTGAGGGACAATGCTTTCAGGAATAAGGAAAGAATCATTTTATTTTCATATATTGATTAACCATTATTACTGTGTATATAAAGTTACGGATACCCAGGATGTGCTTTGAGCAGAAATCCTATTAAACTTACAGACCTTGAGTTCTACCTGGCAAAACTCATTTTAAGTTTTCAATATAAACTTTCAAATAAATAAAGATGTAAAAATAACACTCGATCATTGAACAGGCCCAGGTGCCATGCTACTATTCCATAGTGCGCACAACATTTATCAGTCAGTGTTGAGTGACATCAGTGATGATATAAATATGTATTTACGTTCTTTCCTAGGTGAATCTTCCATTTGATTTAGGAGAATTATTTAAAGTGAGGCTCGGTATTGAGAATTGGCGAGAAGACCTAGGGCGGTTATCCTTGTACTATTTGAAAATGCAGAATACAAAAACCTTGGATATGTTTAACCAGTCGATAAATAAAACACTTCCTCTTTCATTAAGCGGAGACAGATGGATTGAAGTCCCAGTAGAATGGCCTATTAAAGCTTCTCTTTCTGGTATGTTTGAAAATAACCAAGTGTGTGTTTTATTGTAGCAGTGGTAAAATAATTCTTATGTTTGAAAGAATAATCTCCCTGTGCGAAATTCTATGAATGTTAAAGGTAATTTTAAAGGCATTTACTTTGGTATATTCTATTACAGCCCAAATTAAGAGAAATAACAGAAAAGCGTATTGTTCATGTATCCTCTGTATTAATTCGCAGAATATTGCACTGTAAGGACCATTTCTTGGTTCTGGTAGCAGGTGTAATCCATTTCTGTCCCTTCGTTTCTGAATAGGAAGTGATGTGTGCAGTAGGGTCTGGAGTAAAAGATGAGGATTGGAGTCTGCTTACAAAAGAGACATTACTAAGAAATTACTAGGAAAACAACTCTTTTCTTCAAATTCTTTTTGACGTTAAGCAAAATAAAGTTGCTCTAATCCCCACTATCCTCAGATCTCAAGGTTTCTCAGCAGGAAGCACTGATGCCTCACAGCGCTAAGGTTGTAAGTTTGATTCTCATAGTAAGACCTTGGCCTAAATTCACTAAGAGGGTTTTTTTGCAGGGGAATTGTAAAGTTGGGATGTTGCCCATAGCAACCAATCAGATTCGAGCTCACATTCTCCAGTATATTAAATGAAACTGAGATCTCAAATCGGATTGGTTGCTATGCCCACTTTTCAGTTCCCCTGCAAACTCCCCGCTTAGTGAATTTTAGGCCTTTGTCTGTGTGACGTTTGTATGTTCTCCCCATGTCTGCATGGGTATCCACTGGGTGATCTGATTTCTTCCCACACTCCAAAAAGGGTAGGTTATTTGGCAGATGTCCCTAATGTATGTGTATGTTTAATTATCCCTATGTATCAATCCCCAATCCGTGTTAGAATGTAAGCCTGCGGGGAGGGCCCTCTCCCCCCCGCCCATTCTGTCTGTCTATATTCACCATTGTACGGCGCTGAGGACATTGTGTGGCGCCTAATAAATAAGTGATAATAATATTCTTAAGCATTTTTTATTTAGCAAGTACAGTTTTATTCTTGATATTGTGTAAAGACCAGTGTAATAGCACACAGAACTTCTGTGGGAATTTACATTTCCCAATGAGAGGCCTACAGCTGGTATTCCTATATCAGTCTATATATCGATTTATTCAATAGTTTTGTATAGGTATAATTAAAGTACAATTTAGTTTAATATAACAGTAAAATTAATGTCATTGTCAGAATTATATATAATTATTTCCCTGATTTTCTTAGGCTCCAATATGTAAATCCTCAGTATTACCGACCACTATTTAAGTACTGACTTGACATATATTCTTATTAAATCAGAAAATGTGTTTCATCACTAGTTCAGGATATATAACTAAAGCCCCTGTCATTGATGGGAGTAAAGCCCAGGAAACCGGTTGGTTTGATTAATAAAATACATTTTTAAAGGCTCATCGGACTGGTGTCTTTGAGGACATTACATCAAAACGATAAACAAACAAAGGCAGACACACAATAGAAATCAATGCGTGTGGTAGAAACTTTTAATGGAAAACTGTCACTGCCGGCCTATGAAAATTTCATAAACCCTGAGATCAACTGTTTGCTGTGAGTGGCAGCTCTATGCTTTGATGAACAGTATTGATTTGATATCCATGAAAGTCACTGGGTCTCAGGAGTGTTTGTCTTAGGCAGATACACTCACACCTGTCAGAGAGGCTCCTCAATAAGCCACATTGTGCAAACACAGTGATACACAGCTGCCAGCTACCTCTCATATCTAATTAATAGCTGATATAAGCAACATTAGCTGCACAGTACCAATGTTTTGGGGTTTTTTGGGGCTTTTTTTTGGGGGGGGGCTCAGTACTTGAATAGTAGTGTAGCTTGGAACAGCAACATTCAGAGAGCCAATATTAACCTGTCTGCACTAAAATTCTTGTAATTGACAGGGTTGTTATCTCAACACATGTCAGATACAATGTTGTAATAGTAATGCTTCATTAGGTATATTTATTAAAACTTTAATGTTGGTCGAAGTTTCCACAAACCAGGCTCGCTGCTAGTCTGGCCACTTCGACCAACATATTTACTGTGCAGCTGAGGTCCCGCAATGTCCCGCAATGTCCCCTGGGTCTTTCTCGTCAGCTTCGGTTGTTTCCATCCAACGAAGAGTCGCGAATGTGCAGAAGGTAGTTTTTGGGCAGATTGTCACTTGCGCAGGCGCAGAAGGATGTAAAAAGGAATTGTTGACAATTGTTTTATATAGAAAAATACACATTTACGGCAGCTAAACCTGTCGGTCTGTTAACGGCCGAAGCGGAGTGATAAACTCTGCTCTGTACTGTCATAAATATAACAAGATGCAGGCACGCATACGGAGCAGCGTGCCTGCGATAGCAGAACGATCGGCATGTAAATACCAGAAAACGAAACCGAAAATGAACGTTTTCACCCGAAAACTTTCTTTATCACTTCAAAATGGTGATAACACAATGCATCACATAATACACTGTCTCTGACACATACACAATGCGTCAAATAATACATTCTCCCTACCTCTTACACAGACAGAGCACAATATAATACATTTTCTTTTTCTTTACCTGCCAAACAACATGATAATTCCTGTATATTATAATATAGTAACATAGTTGCATAGTAACATAGTAACATTGTTACTATGAAAAGTTGTTGAGGTTAAAAAAAGACATCAGTTCATCAAGTTTAACCTATATTGGATCTCCTGCGATCCTAAATTTAAAATTGAAGTTGATCTAGTTTAAATATACAAGAGCTCCCTCCTGACTAAGGAAATAAATTAATTACCAGTCGTAACCCTGGATACCCTTTACATCTATTGATCCTGTCATCACAACCTTCTCAGGCAATAAATTCCACATCTTCACTACCCTTACTGTAAAGAACCCTTTCCTCTGCTGGTTGTGAAACTTCCTTTCTTCTAATCTTAGCTTGTGACCACGTGTAATCTGTACGCTTCTAGGGGTAAAGAGTTCTTGTGAAAGATCTCTGTACTGACCCCTAATGTATTTATAGATGGTAATCATATCACCTTTTAGACGCCTCTTTTCTTTTTGCTCTGTAAGCCATCCCCAAGGTCATTTATAAATATATTAAAAAGGAGTGGCCCCAGCACGAAGCCCTGCGGTACACCACTTAAAACATTTGACCAATCTGATAAAGTTCCATTTATCACAACTCTCTCTTCCCTAATCGCCAACCAATTCTCAATCCAAGAACAAATGTTATTTGCTAGACCCAGTCCCCTAAATGTGTGAACCAACCTCTGTTGTGGCATTCTATCAAAGTCTTTTGAAAAATCTAAGTACACCACATCTACCGCATCACCATTGTCTAAGTTCACACTCACTTCTTCATAGAAGCTAATTAGATTAGTTTGACAAGACCTATCCCTCATAAATCAATGCTGATCCCCAGTAATTATCTTATTGTACACTAAGTAATCCTGAATATTATCCTTTATTATGCCTTCCAGTATTTTCCCCACTATTGATGTCAGGATTACAGGTCTATAATTCCCTGGTATTGATTTAACTCCCTTTTTAAACAATGGTACCACATCTGCTATTCTCCAATCCCTTGGTACTAAACCTGATGCAAGTGAATCTATATAAATTAAGTATAGGGGTCTAGCTATTTCTGAATCCTTGGGTGTATGGCATCTGGACCTGGTGCTTTATTTATCTTCATTTTTTAAGCCTCCTTTGGACATTATTCCAACCATGGGCTCCTCTCTAATGAATAATATATAATGAATAATAATAGAATAATAGTGAATAATAATATAATGGCAATAGTAATGGCAAACAGAAAACTGAAGATAATACTTTTCAATTTAATTACAATTTTTATTTACAATAACATACACACAGCCTTAAAATTGTTGTTTGTGGTCCAGGCTTCAGCTACAGTATGCTAAATTCTCCCCCATGCATGTGTCAAGGCTCCAGATATCCTACGTGATTCCCTTCCCATCACGTCTCTCTCCTTGTAAGTTTTCTCATTCTCCTCTTTGTATGTCTCCTGACCTGTGAGTGTAAGCCCTTACTTTTTCCTGGTAAATGGGAATGGTATGGAAACTCCTTTCTATACAATTAATATATCCTCCCTTCATACCTTGCGTACTCACCTTACACATCTAGACCCATTCTGCAGCACTGACAGGGAGGATTGAGATCTGTGCTGGAAGTGTAATGTGTGTATATGCTGAAGTGTTGGCCCAAACCCGAATCTTATATAATTATCTTCACTTGAACACTAGTAATTGTGTGTATCTTGTCCATCAATGCATGTAGCCCTCCTGCAGCTGGTTTGTGTTATAGATTACTTATGCAGGAAGATGATACACAAAAGAAAAATCCTCTTTTGTCTCAGAAATAGAATGGGAACCCTCAACCATATTACATAGGGCAGTGGTGTAACTACCACGTGTACAGAAGGTGCATAATCTAAGTGTCCTTAAGGAGAGAAGGGCTTATGGCAGACACCCACCCACCCGGAATCTATCGAAAATCTCAACTGTCAAATACCGGCAATTTAAGCTAGTGTTCTAAGAAACTGTCTTACATACAATCAAACAAAAGCTGTAATTGACTGCTTATGTAAGCAATTTAGTGAGAGCTCTTACTAGACTAGCACAATTACTTGCCTTTGTATTTCTCTTGTAAATCAATAGATCACATACTGGAACATCAAGTATGCAAAGGTGAAAAACCATAAAACTATAAATGATACAAATTAAAAAATTAAATAAAAAAAATAAAACAATGAAAAAAATGAGAAAATTTTACAAAATGGAAAAACACACGAAAAAGCACATCACACAATGAGTCCATGACCACACCAAATCTGTGGATCCATACAGTCTCTCTTTGTAATAATGCCCGTTCCTTATCACCTCAACGGGCCAGTGGGGGGATGTGGTCAATAAGAATACACTAAGGTTCACTCAGTCCATGCCCCATGTCCACCCAGTGTCTTGATGCCGGCTTATTATTGCCTCCGCCAAGGAGGATATAATGGCCGACCTATGAAGAGCCAGACGTTCCTTGGCCATTCTAATTGTCTTGACCACATAGAGCTGTCCATAGGGGCATATAATTACAGGTACAATGAATTGTGACATAAGTCTTTAAGGTTTCTCCCTCGTACAAAGCCGGTGTGCCTGGCGAAACACGCGTGTCTTATGTTGTACCACTGACAGCACTCCATTTATATTCATAGATAGGCATTTTCTTGATAGTCTGTGCAGAACTCTCTTTTTTTCTTTTTGTTTAATTGATTGGATTTACTGATGTAATATCAGTTTCGGGGGTTTTCTCTGTTTGCACGACCCTTTTATTCTCCATTAGGGGGTAGCGATTTATAAGATACAGTTTTGAATTAGTTACACAGGTCATTTTTGGTATACAATGTCTTTCAATTTACTGGATGAATTGTCAAACTCATTAAATAGACGCAATGAAGAGAGTAGTAATTTTTTATCATCTACTAATTCCAATACACCAACTCCAGCAGTTGACTGGAAAGAGGATTTAAAATCTTTACATCAATCGATATTAAGACAAACCAAATCCCATTGGAATAAAATAACCTCTGAGACGTACTTGGAGAAAGATCTGACACCCAGAGGCTTAAGACCCAAGATTTTTCCGGCGTATCCCCTAGCAACTGAGGCTTTAACTAAACAGTGGGAAAGTATTCTCCTACAGTGCGCTAAGAAATTAATAGAAGTTTTGGTGGAACATGATAAAATCGTGATAGAAAGAAGTACTAAAGAAATTCAGGAATTAAGTACTAAGTTAAAAAGTTATGAAAACCAAGAAGAATTTATTGTACANTTTGAGAAATACAAACGAGAGTTAGAACAAATTGAGCAGGATATAAAAAATCGTAAACGGCGCAAATATGTTAGGGACACGAAAGATTATTCAGATAACAGGATTTTTACTTGGAGATCAAGAAATGTTAGTGACAAACCGAACCTAGATATACAGGAATCTTCAACAGATATTGATTCATCCGATAGTGAATTTAGAGGACGGGGTGAGATGAGTTCTTCCTCCCAGGATAAGCGGGATTTTTTGGACATAGGCTATATAAAAACCAGAAGNCAACACACAAAATACGGCGGGGGAAGGGGAAGAAGCAGGCAAGGAAAAGAGTGGTTAGAACCCCCGAATGTGAATGCCAAACCCCAACGGCGGAGACGCCAATGAATACACAACTTAGAATTGTTAACCTATCGGATAGAACTT
>JABWIB010000252.1:129561-149799 GCA_016617825.1 Platyplectrum ornatum
AGCTGATTTATGAGCACCATTTTATCACAATTTATGTGTGAATAGATGCTGGTCCCCTGGGGTTGCTATATATTATATATATTTTTTAATTGTGATTTACAGGCTCTGTATTACACATTTTTAGTGGTTAATGATTAAAAGTGATGTTTTATATGGTTTAGATGTGCGTCTAGAGGGTGGTCTTGTAGTCGGAGAGGAGTGCAGAGAGGGGTTTTTCTCTCCCTGCCCCACTACCGGTTGTTAATTCTCCCTCGTACATGGCTTGGTAGTAAGGTGAGTTGTTTCAGGGCCAGTAGTCCAGGGTCTGTCGTCACAATCGGGCCAGGTGGACATCTTTTATTGGCAGGTGGAAAGATTATTAGTTCTGTTTTTGAAAGATTATGTTTGAGATGGCGGGAGGACATCCAAGATGAAATAGCAGAAAGACATTGAGTTACACGGGCCAACACTGTTGGTGACAGCTCAGGGGTGGATAGGTATATTTGTGTATCATCTGTATAAAGATGATAATGAAAACCAAATGACTTTATTAGCTGTCCAAGGGAAGTGGTATAGATAGAGAAGAGCAATGGACCTAAAACTGAGCCTTGTGGTACTCCCAACAGACAGAAGAGAGAGTAGTGAGCTTTGGATTTAGCAGTGATAAGATCATTGGCTACTCTAGTGAGGGCAGTTTGGAATGAAATCCTGTCTGGAAAGAATCCAGAAGGTTGTGTAAAGAAAGAAAGTCGGTCAGGCGATAGTGTACTAGTCTCTCAAGCAGTTTAGATGGGCATGGGAGTTGGGAAATAGGATGGTAATTAGAAGGAGAGTTCGGGTCAGAGTTTTGTTTTTTCTGAATTGGAGTGATTAGCGCATGCTTGAACATGGACAGGAAGGTACCAGTGGAGAGAGAGAGATTGCAGATTGTAGTTAGGGCTGGAATAAGCACAGATGATAGACTTCGACTTGTGAGGGTATGGGATCAAGAGGACATATAGAAGAGAAAGAAGAGAATAAAAGAGCAGATTATTCCTTGTGATTTGTGGGTTGGCGTGAAAACATAGTACCAGAGTGTGTAGGAGATGGACTGAGCTGCATGTTAGTAGTGGAGGAGGATGATAACTGCTGTCTGATCTTATCAGTCTTGTCCTTAAAGTACAGTGCAAGATCTTGAGCACTGATGGAGGTTGGAGGATTATGCACAGGAGGAATCAGGATGGAGTTAAACATCTGAAAGAGGCGTTTGGGGTTAGAGGCCTGATTAGAAATGAGAGATTGAAAGTAGGACTGTTTGGCATCATCCAGGGCCTTTCTATAGGGGTGATAACCACTTGTGTAATTTAGAAAGTCATGGGAAGAACGGGAAATGTTTTTAAGGTTTCTCATTTCGCCAGTGTGCCAAGGTTGAGTGTGAAGTCGTCTAGGTGCACAGGGGGTAGCAGGAGTGACTAGATCAAGTGCATCAGTTAGGGTTTGGTTAAGATGATATATGGCCATATCAGGAGAGTGAAAGTCAGGAATTGGTGAGAGAGGTTGTTGAATAGATTGAGAGAGTTGGTCCATATTAACAGCATTAAGATTTCTACGTGTGCGATGTGGTTTCATAGTGTTTGACAAGGGAATGTGAGTAGCAGTTGAAAATTTTCAGGTGACAGGGTCTGAGGGGGGATGAGGGGAGTTAGTAAGATCAGACACAGAACACAGTTTAGAGAATATAAGATCAATGCAATTTCCATCCTTATGTGTAGGTGAATCAATACATTGGGAGAGGCCTAGAGATGAGGTTAGAGAGAAGAGCTTAGAGGCATCAGGAGATGTCCTCTGTCTGCCACCTCCATTCCTCGACTGAGTTGCTTTCTCCTTCTGGCCATAGCAACAGACTTCTCTGCCTACCTGGCTGGGCTCCTCTCAATAGCAACACTCAGGTCCTGACTACTCTTTGGGCATGCATATCCCATGTTGACTGAATCTAGACCAGTCACACTTAGTAATGGACCCTCCACGTTTTTGGCCTGAGGTATGCTCTGCAGCCGTTTTCCTTTAGAAAACTTTCACCGAAGCCTACTGACCTCTCTGATTTTGCCAGCCTTCGCAGGAAACTATGCTACAAAGAATGCCAACACTGGTGCGCCAAGGAGCTGCTATCAATACTGTGACAGGGTCACCTCACCAATACCCCACAATAATCAGAGATAAAAATGTGTTGTTACAGTACACGATAGCGCTTGCGATATATAAAATACCACAAAAATAAAGAGTTCAAAGAAAATGTCCAAACAGTCTCAATGGGGTACCTTCCTTCTATTCCCCCGATGTTTGTCAGGAGTATGACGGTGGTATAAACATATGGGGGGGAATTCACTAACTGACGATTTACAGAAATCGTCAGTGGCTGACGATTTTGGTGACGATTTCCACAAATGTGTATTTACTAAGTGACAAATGTGTTTTTTTTCGTCATTTTGTTTGACGTTTACAGATCGTCAATGGGATATCGCTGTGACGATCTTTGCAATACAATGGATACAAAAATGGAATTCACTAANTGACGAATATTGTATTCTCCCACANATCGTCATGGCGATTTTGGAAATTCGTCAAAAGGCCAATCATCAACAGAGAGTGGAGATTTCACACATTTCGACAGCCTTACCAATGACATGTTTATGTTCCTTTGTCCATATCCAGACACCTACAATGAGTCATCCTCTGCATACACAGGAGATATGTGTACATTCATTAACATAACAACATCCTTACACAATGTACAGTATCGGCAATTAACAGGTGTGACCATTGAATACACATTGAAATACATTGAATATTCAATGGTCACACCTATTCATTGCTGATACTGTACATTGTGTAAGGATGTTGTTATGTTAATGAATGTACACATATCTCCTGTGTATGCAGAGGATGACTCATTGTAGGTGTCTGGATATGAATAAAGGAACATAAACATGTCATTGGTAAGTTGCACAACGGTTGCACAATCCCAGGCAGATGCAAGTAAAAAACGCAGATATCTATTATTTGCAATGCGCATTTTAACCACGCAATTCACAGTTGTGTTTTTACATACACATATTTAGTTTTACATTATCCGCAAAGCGTGTGAATTCGACATGACGATTTTACTGAAAATCGTCAATGTAAACGTCAGTTTAGTGCAATATCACCTGACGAATACCTGTATTTTCGTCAGTGGATATCATCAGCATTCGTCAGAGATTACATATCGTCAATAGAAATCGTCACTTACTGAATGCTATACATCACCATTCACTGACGATTGCTATACATCACCATTCACTGACGATTTCAGATCACTGACGAATGCTGACGATATGATATCTCAGCAGAAATTGTCAGTTAGTGAATTCCCCCCATGGTGTTCTTCAGCTCTTTATCCAGAGGCTTCTTAGAAAGTCCTCAGTTGGAGAAAATATTTGAGAAAGAAAAGTCTTTTCAGGTAGGTATTTATAACAAAAAGATCACAGACGCAATATCCACTTACACTGGGGATATCGTAGATCCGAGTCTTCACAGATATGCTGTCCAACGGTCACCGTCCTCCGTCTGGTGGATGCTCTCTCGATCTCTTCCTCCCCTTTCTCTCCTTATCCACCACGGCTCTTCCAAATGTCCTCCAATCAAGATATTCAATAATTACACACTTCAAGGGGGAAAGCCACTCCACCCTCTTACTACTTACACTTACACTTCTTTAAGTCCTGTGGCTATATTCTCCAAAGATACTCCTACATAATGAGAGGTCAGCGTAATTCTCAGTGTATTAAGTGACGGTATTCGGTCCGGACCGGATTTTCCAAATCCTCTGCTGCCTCTCACGTATTCTCAATAGATAATAATCAAAAGAATTTTGATACAAGTGACGAGTAATGTAAATCAATTCCAATATCCACTTACATATAGAAGTTTCTTGTACCGTGCTATCCTCAGACCTCCGACTCTGCACCCATGTTTCAGTGTGGATAATCAATGCTTCAGCTTAAACTGACACAGTGAAGGGGAAGGGAGATAGAGCTCTTCCTCTAAAATAGTGTGTGCTCACACTAATAAAAAANTTTTTTATTGGTATATCACCATACATATAAAAACTTCTATACCCTAACAAAGGATTGGACCCCTCCCTATCCATCTCTGTGCACCTGTGTTGGAGAACTCAGTGCACGGATTGTGGGCCCTTTTTTGATCCAGCACTTGTCCCATCTCGAGTGCTCTGCCGTTGCACAGCTTTGGGGGAGTGAGGAGTCCAATCCTTTGCTAGGGTATAGAAGTTTTTATTGTTTTTATATGTATGGTGATATACCAAAAAAAAATAATTTTATTACTGTGAGCTCTATCTCCCTTCCCCTTCACTGTGTCAGTTTAAGCTGAAGCATTGATTATGCATAGTCGGAGGTCTGAGGATAGCACGGTACAAGAAACATCTATATGTAAGTGGATATTGGAATTGATTTATATTACTCATCCCTTGTATCAAAATTCTTTTGAATATTATCTATTGAGAATACGTGAGAGGCAGCAGAGGATTTGGAAAATCCGGTCCGGACCGAATACTGTCACTTAATAGGCTGAGAATTACGGGGACCCTTCATCTTGGAGGAGGATTTTTCTTGGGAAGATACTAATACAGGACCTAAAGAATTGGAAGTGTAAGTAGTAAGAGGGTGGAGTGGTTTTCCCCCTTGAAGTGTGTAATTATTGAATATCTCGATTGGAGGAAATTTGGAAGAGCCGTAGTGGATAAGGAGAGAGGGGGGAGAAAGAGATCGAGAGAGCCATCCACCAGACAGAGGACGGCGACCGTTGGATGGCATATCTGTGAGGACTCTACGATATCCCCAGTTTAAGTGGATATTGTGTCTGTGATCTTTTTGTTATATATACCTACCTGAAAANACTTTTCTTTCTCCAATTTTTTCTCCAACTGAGGACTTTCTAAGAAGCCTCTGGATAAAGAGCTGAAGAACACCATATGTTTATATCACCGTCATACTCCTGACAAACATTGGGGGTAGAGAAGGAAAGTACCCCATTGAGACTGTTTGGACATTTTCTTTGACTTCGCAGGAAACTGTTATCACTCTACAGCTTCCCCCTCTCAATCTCCAAGTTGGCTCTGGTGCTTTTTTATGCCTCTTAAAAGATCCACAAGCCATCCAAAAAGCTTCATTCCCTGTCAGGAAAGTCTGCCGTCTTGCGGCCTTCTCCTTACTTCTATTCCCAGGCCTGGAGCCTTGATTAACAGCAACAGGCTTGTGCTCGTTTCCTCTGGGCATCTCCAGGACACTGCTACCCTAATAGCCACAGAACCTGACGACACTCCTCTCCTTGCTACCTGTCAGCCCTGCAGCTTTTCACCATAGCCCCGTTCTAATCCTCCTGGCGCAGGTATGTGACGTGATGCCATCACGCCGCCATGTCACTTGGCGGTGCTAAGTCTGCCTAGGTCCCCAAAGACCTAGCACTGGCCCTGGCTTACATCATGCAGTGTTTGAATACTGAAAGCTGCATACACCAGAAAACCTGCCTCTGACTCTTTATTTTAAGTACCGTACCTGTTTTAGATGATAGATAGATAGATAGATAGATAGATAGATAGATAGATAGATTGTCCTTATAATCTCTTGACTGCATGTGGGTTATCGGGGAGGTCATCATTACAAGAGTAGAAGAGGGTTAACTGTGTTTATATGAGTCTCAAGGGAAAATGTAACTCGCACAATTCAAGAAATAAAAAGATTAACAATATTGTAATAAAATCAGTTGTTCTTCTATAATAATATTACGCTGGCTCATGAGACTTGCTGGATCATGACTAGCATTTTATGAGAATTACAGTTACAATTTATGTGACCCACATACACAATCATCACGATCTCTGGATACATTATTCAAATGTGTAACTCATACAGAAATGCTGATCGCACCTAGCAATTATTTTAGTTAACATGGCAATCATGTTCCTTTTTAAATATGATTATTACTTTTATTATTTTTAGTACTATTTTAATAACTAAAGTGTAGACACAAGCAATTGTACCTAAGTGCCATCCTAAATTAACAGTTTACAATTCTTAGCATATATTTGTAACTGTTTTGTATTCTTTATTAAATGTATTGTGAAATTAGCCAACATAAGAGATCTGCTTCTGAAAGCAGCATACTTGGACAAACTTACATGAATTGCCTAGAAAATAGATATGGCACTTGCTTGAAATTGGCTTGATTCATGTAGATGAGTTGGCCCAAGTTCCAAGTTCTGAACACAGTAATGGCTGACCAATACTGCCCTGGGGGTGTTCCACAGCTAACTACCCTCTAAGCTGCTTCTGGTTTGGGTCATAATGGTAAGTCAAGTGGCTTCTCCTTAGACTTACTGTATATATTTTTGGTAAGTCAAGTGGCTTCTCCTTAGACTTACTGTATATATTTTTTCCACCTCGTTTAATTTATACTCTGGTCTCATTCCTGCCTGATGACCCGGCGGGTCCCAACTTCATGCTGGGTCTGACAGTGGGTTTTCATAATGCAATCATCAGAATTAGGGGGCAGTACTGCATAACCATCAAAGATCTGATATTGCACTACAAAGACATAATCTGGATTCTGCATTAACTCACTTGGAGATATTTGGTGTGTATAAAACAGTATCAAAAGAATTCCATGAAATGACTCTAGACCAATGCTGTTTTATCAGGCATCTATGTAGTGTATATTGTGTATTGTAAGTGATATTTTCCCAGAGAAATTGAATGTTTCTGACAAGCTGATTTATTACATTCCTGTCTTAACTGACCTGGGCAGATTTAATAATTTATTAAATTATTGTAAAGGTCTGGATTCCTGTGTATTATCAGCATACCTCCCACACTGTATATCAGTCCGGGTAATCCAAGTCTCACACATGTGCTGCTTACTAAACCAGTAGGATCAGGAACACCTACCCTTTCCATGGTCTGGATCCAAAATGATTTACAAATACTTTTTCTATTCATACCACCTTCATAATAAAGTTTTGTATTATTATTATTATTATTAATAGTGGTCGGGCAGTAATAAAACAGTAACCCAAACTTGCATGGTATTTACTGGGTTTATCTTTAGTGGAGAAATAAATAAAAAAAAAAAGTGACAGTATGTTTTAACAAGTTTTGGATTTAGGGGTTTATAGGAACAGTGACAGTCTATCCACTGATTCAGTTGTGCTGTGATTCAGTCACCATGTTATTATTAGCTGCCATTAAATGATGTGTAACAATGTCTCTAACAGATCAAAATGTGATTCAATCATGGACAATCAAAGGTGGATGAGTGAGCTGTGTGGAAGCAGGAGGTTTCCACAGGGGTTGTAAATGGTAAACGTGTTAGAGGTGAAATGAGGTCTATAGGTGCTAGAAGGTCATTATACCAAATCTAGTAAACATAATAATGTGGTTATATTACTGTAATTTCTAATGTGTTAGGCATGTGTTTTGGAGTGGATAGAGGGGTGGTTATGGAGTTTGGGTATCAGACAGGGAGATATGAGACATAGAGGCATAGGCATAGAGTGTATGTGATAAAGATTGGTGATGATGTGGAAGGGTATGTGGAATACATTGGATAAATGGGATTTAGACAAGGTTGGGTTTTGTTTTACATAAATCAACTATGTACTATAGATGTATAACACAGTATAGGTAGATGATGAAATAAAAGTGATTTAATGTAGATGAGGAAGGTTGTAGGATGTATATATTATGGTCAATAATCTGACAAATACCGGTCTCCATGGCAAATTGAAATTGGGACCGGATTGATGCTAAGGAGAAGCTGCTGTTGAATGACCCCAACAAACCTAAATCAGGCCCTGCATATTCGTGTGTGTGTGATTATTTCATTCACTCGGCTCGGCTGGCTACTGAAAGTTTAAATAATGTGAATATATTTTTAATGCTGGGTTTTACGGCATTAAAAAAATATACTCACACTATTTGTTTTAACAATAGCCGAGCAGAATACAGCAGCTGGCACTATGGTGGCTTTTCGTGAATTAAATGACTGATTTTTTTTAAACAAATAATAATACGAAAAAAACCAAATCAAGACATTTTTTTTTATAATATTTATTACAAAAACAGCAAACTTATTATTTTTTTCACTAGGACATGGTGCAAGAGCAGGACGGATGCGGTGAGCGTATCCCCTGCAAAAACGGATATTTAAAAAAGATCGTCACTTCTTTTATTTAAATGTAGTGTAGTGTGTGCATATGTAAGCATACTGATGGCCACCATACAGCCATCTGTTTCTTCTTTAGCTTATCTGCACATGCGTAGCATGGCTTCTCCCTGTGTAGCCGCCTGGTTTCCAAGCAGATGCCTGGCTCAGGTCCATTATATGGGTAGAGTACTAGAATACACATGTAAGTTTCATTCATTCATTTATTCATTCATTCAATACTTAAGCTGGCAGATAAATTGTTCCAATCGTAAGATTTTCCAAGAGTGGGCAAAACCATGTTGAATTGCAGGGGAGGTAGATTGAATTAATTGCAATCAGTATTACAGGTGAGAGATAATGTTTCCTAGAACAAGTCTAATAACAGTGTAACAGTAACACTGGTCAGTATCTGTGTGCAACATGCAACAATAAAGTATTCTCTCTGCATGCAAACACTAACATTCATTTTACCTCCCCTGCAATTCAACGTGGTTTTGCCCACTCTTGAAAAATCTTACGATTGGAACAATTTATCTTATAGTGTATGGCCAGCTTAAGAAAAAATGGATGCACTATTAAGAAATGCACATACAATCCAACAGACTGAAGTTTCCACTATGACAATCTGAAACTAGAAATTCTTAAAATATAAATTTTGCCACATTGTGTTTATGTACATATTAGTTATTTACTTGTTGCTGACAGTTGAATTTTTTAAATGAAAAAGATGATAGTTATAAATATAAAGTCCCTGCGACCTTCCAATAATTATTCTTTCTTGTTGATTTTGTAGCTGTTACATATCATGTATCTATATTTTCCAATGACTTGCTGGAGATGAAACAGGAATTGCGCCTTGGTATATGCCTACATGGAAAGCATGGAGACACAGGACATAGATATGTTAACTGGCAACTTACACAGACGGAAAATGGAGATGAGGTAAACACTGTCATGTTAATATTAGTGTAATGAAAATTTTCAAGAATACTAAATGCCGCTCATTCTGTCGTTGGTTATCGCGGGAGAGAGGTAGGTTTTGCTTTTTTACTGACTAACTGAAATAAGGCTCTTGGCTCTTGGCCAGGCTCTTGGCGAGCTGAAGCAAGTCTGTGCAGCTTCATTCAGTTGGGCTACATACAGTAAATAGAGCTCATCATCATTGCAAATCATGCACAAAGCCTCACTCTTGAGCGATAAAATCCCAATTTCACTATTAAGTCCCACAAAATCTTTGTAACGATAGGGTCTGGAGGCAGGGATTTGGACATATGTTGGTCAACCAGAAATTACGGGACTCGAGAGTCTGCAACCCAGTAATATATATATATATATATATATATATATATACACAAAGATCTTCCACAAAAGAAACAGCCGCATCACTGACCAAGACTTGACTTAGGCTTTGATCTGCATCCAAATACGGACAGGTCTTCTTCGCATCTGCAAATCTACAAAGTGCCTTGTAGGGGAGGGGGCACCTTCCCCGGTGAGTGCCTCCCCAGCTAAAGGGCAGATATGCCCCCACTCCTAAAATACAATGGCTACGTAACATATGCCTCTTAATGCCAAATGAGCTGCTGACATTTTGTAAAGATAGATGTATTGTTAAGAAGCAGCAGTTTTCAGAATAAAACCATGTTCACTTAACCTTTAGTTGTCTAGAATAGTTTCTGCTATTTTTAGCTTCTTCTTTCAAAAGGCAAAAATATATATAACAAGAAAAAGGCGCTTGTATTATTAATCACAGTATTACAAATATTGATCATATAAAAATGTTTAGGATTAATTGAAAATTTCACCAGGAAGCATAATAAATTAGTAACTTATATAGAGAAATTATAGGCAGCAAATGGTGGACAATATAAATCTGAATAAGTGCTTGCCCACTGTATCACAGCCGTTATACTATGATATGCCATTGTAAGGGACTGGCATAAATGTAAGCAGGATTGCCCTGTATCAGGGAATAGATCTACCCATGCTATGTACTATTACAGTATATTAGATTTAATCTTACATTTTTCTTGTAAAATAGAAGAATTTTAGAAACATTAAAATTAGATGTTATCATCTACATTTATGTCAGTAAAGCTTTTTTAGCTTTTAATAGATTAATATACTGTGTTGCTATTAAATAATGTTAAATATTGTGTTGCTATTAAATAATGTTTGATACAGTTGTTATTTGGTACTGAATATTTCCATTTGGTTGAATTTCTAACATTAGGCATTTATAATAAATATATATAAATTATTATTGGATTTTTTGATACTCTGGTTGACTTTTTCCTGATCTGACCGATCAGTGAACTTTTTCATTTGACATCAACTAAAGGAAGATAATGGTCTGTAATATAAGTTTAATAGAGCATTTTATACAATGTTGATTCAAGTCTAGGACCATTTCCGATTATTCATAATTGCTTCCATTAAATTCCATTAGTTGTACTTTTATGATTTAACCCAAAAACGAATGTTTGCTGACATAATGACAGTTGTGTAGATATAGCCATGATAGAAACATAGACTTTTAAAAACTAGTAGATTTTCTAAAAATAAATATAAATACAACTCAGTTTCTTCTTGTTTTCAAGATATTTTCACCACTTCAAACAAGGGGAGGCACCGTTTACAGCAACCCAGCAGTAATTTAGCCAGTAGTATAACAGTTTTATTATTGAATATATAGGACTTAAGTACTAAGTACTATTGAAACAATGATGAATTGCAGGGGGTGTTAATTTTATTAGTTGAAAACAATGTTAGAGTTGAGAGATGATGTTTCCAGCACCAGTCTAATAACAGAGTAACAGTAACACTGGTCAGTATCTGTGTGCAAAATGCAGAAATACATTTTTTCCCCTTCATGCAAACACTAACATTCATTTTACCCCCCCCCCCCTGCAATTCAACATGGTTTTACCCACTCGCTCGAAAATTCAATAGTAAGTCTCCATCTGGTCCATAGAGTAGATTCCAGTGTCTGGTCCATAGAGTAGATTCCAGTGTCTGGTACATAGAGTAGATTCCAGTGTCTATAATGTAGGTGAATACCACATACTACAATACTACTATACTAGACTGATACATATTGAGGCATATTGTAAAATATGTACTGTAAATATGTACAGTAGCTGAAGAGAGTACCTGCATCACGCATTCTACAGATAACATGAACGTATCCTCAAGGCCATCAAGAGGAATTCTGGTCCCATAACTGGATCTGGGACCCACCCCATAATTGATTATTATAGAGTTAGTAAAGGTAGTGTGTCCAAACTATTGGTGGCCATTGCTGTGTCTCTAGCTTTCCAATCTCTCCCTTTGTGTATCATCAGTGCCGATATGGCATACCCCCATATACACCCCTTCGAGCCCTGTTACAGATCCAATAAATGGTCAGCAATCAATGGGGAGGAGCTACTAAACCATCCTGTGACAGAGGGCCATGGAGACTGGACTAGTTGTTTTTTCATGTTCCCCTCTTTCTTTGCTTAATAATTTGAGCACAAAGCATTAAGATCTGTGTTGTAGAGTCCATACAGCTGTGACGGTTAGGCTGCATCTCATAATATATATTCTTTTTTTTTTCCTTTCATTGTGATTAAGCAAAAAAAAAAAAAAAATTAGCAGTTGGAGAAGTGAAGAACATACAGTGTATGACACGGTGACAGTGAATGTGTGGCGAATGCATTACATTCAATTACTTGTATCTAGAGTTGGACTTAATTAAAATGTTGTGATGTGAGCCAGACATGCACATGCTCCTCTTGGTATTTAGATTTCACAGTAAACAGACTGCTGTTTTTTCACAGTCATTTACAGCTGTATTAGATGCGGTTGAGCTTGGAGAAGTACATCAGGCTGACATTCTGCTGAGCAGCAAGGATGGTGCGTTTCATTTCTTTTTTACTTTATTTGCATTGTAACAACCTCGACACTATTTGAATACAATTATAGAGGCGAAATATATCTATGTAATATTTTTTCTATCCATGTATTGTAAATGATCTTTAGATTGTAAGCTGCACATCAAAAGGATTCACGTCAAGGAACCTTCAAAGAAGAAGC
The DNA here is from genome assembly GCA_016617825.1 of Platyplectrum ornatum. NCBI lineage: Eukaryota > Metazoa > Chordata > Amphibia > Anura > Limnodynastidae > Platyplectrum > Platyplectrum ornatum. The sequence goes on from JABWIB010000252.1 coordinate 141,856, forward strand.
TCTACGTGTTTGACGTGAATGAGTAAGCCAACCATAACCTTTATTTAAATATATATCCAATGAATGCGTAGAAGACATGTACCGTTCAGCAGCATTATGGGATCACCATGGGATCACAGGCTACAGTATACTCTGATAAAAAACATAATAGGATATATATGAAGCTTTTGTAAAGTGATATCTTATATAGCTTGTGCATGTCATCCATTGTGGAACAGAGATTATTAGTTATTATGTGTGTGTGTGTATACATATACATATTAGTAAGATTTAGTAGTAAGAAGTAGTAAGAATATTGTGTTATAGCAGATCTGGCTTATATGATATAAATGCATTGCGTTTTATTCTAACAATTACATATGCTCATATTCAATTCATTTCTAGGGATCTAAGAACAGTTGGCAGCAACAAACCAGAGACAAAAAAAGTTCTCATTTCCCCGGTTGTCCATGACCAGCATGTAGATGACAGCCATGAAGAATCCTTTACCGCCAATGAAAACGAGAATATTGGCGAGAATCTGGTGGAACATGAAATTAAAGTGTACACAGGTGATGTTATAGGAGCGGACACAGATGGCAATGTTTATATTACATTATTGGATGATAATGAAAACTCATTTGGACCTGTTCAGCTAAATCATCCACTGCAAGACGAAAATAGAAATCCTTTTGGAAGAGGGAAGGTAAGAATACATCATATAAAGATAAATTGTTCTTACGCTTGCATGTGTCACAAAATGTGTGTACTTTTATGATTTTCCCTAGTAGGTACTTGTAGTTAAAGTGGCCAGTAATAGATTTGTGCTTTGTATGTGGATGTGTGGAGGTTCATAATCGCAGGTCCATGAAATCCAGATATCCATGTTACAGATATCGCTAATCAGTCCCTCACAATAACAAACTTATGATAGTCACATCCTATATAAAATTTACCAATTTACCTTGTGCAAATGTAAAATCGCGGTGATACTGAAGACTGAACTAGAGTAGTGTATTAGCACGTCTATACTGTGCACAGAACTGTGTTACCAGAATTGTGTTGTGGATTAACAGTGACTGGAGCAGGTAAATGCTATGGTGCCCCCAACCAGGTCTCTGTATGTGTGCTCATACATCTACCTCCTCTATATTTGTGCCCAGGAAAGGCAGCACAGACACGATAGACAGCCACCTAAGGGCCTGCGACTCAGGGGGACCTGTGCTGCCAACTCCACAGCAGGTATTCACTTACCCCCTCTCCAATACCCCACTGCTGAGCAGGGACCAGAGTATCCGCCATTGTATTGCTGTTACATAAACAATTATAAGTGATCCAGTGTTATCACAAACCATATTCATTAGATAATGAGCATATTGATGTTTTTCAAGCAGCACATAGGGGAGGTAATTTAGGGAATACTTCCCTATTATAGCAGGAAATTCTTAAAACTGTGGATATTAGCACCTTCCGACATCAATATAATTTTGTTTCTCAGCATTAGGTTTGAAATATATATATATATATATATATATATATATATATATTACAAAGATTTATGAAGGCACAGCCAGCGATACGAATTGTGGTTTGGAGTGACGGTTACCAGCATTCTATATATATATATATATATATATATATATATATATATAATCAGCCCCTAATATCAGGGAACTCTCTCCCTATTTAATCGAATAACGCGTGCATGGGCCATTCTTCACCCATTCGGGCATTTAGCTTACCCTACTCTACTCTCTGCCTCTAATTGCCATTCCTTCCCAATCTGTTGTAGCTTGATATCATGCCCCCACTGTTATATCCTTCGGTGGTTAGATTTAAGTAATTGCCAATGAACGTTGGAACAGCCACTGTAACCTGATGCTGAAGAACAATATTATACTGATATCGGAAGTGTCAAAAATATCCAGCTATAATAGGGAAGTATTGTCTTGAAGTATATCTTCCCTTTATACTCCTTATTGTGCTCATTATCTAATGCATACGTGTTGTGATAACACTGGATCATTTAGAATTGTTTATGTAAATAACAGCAATGCCATGGTGCTTAGATGACATGCAGGACTTGATTTGATCCGAAATTAGATTGTTTGTTAATATTTCGTTGTGGTGGAAATTGTTGGTAAATTTGGTAATAAATGACATTTTATACTTTTCATTGAGCGATTTCCCAAAATTAGAAAATGATTGATAAAACATAGAAACATATTTTATTTATTGTTTGACACAGAGAACACTTTACATTTAATGTTGGTATTGATGTGCTTTGTATACCCCGGTGAGGGGAATTCTTAAGAGCTGGCTGTGGTTTCTCTAATCCAGCCGTAAACTCTGTATATTTGTGGTTGAACATTAACTCACCAGTTACTCATCAGTACCTCGCCAATTACTCACCAGTTACTCTGATTACAAACAATAAAAGTTATTCTGACACATTTTATGGGAAAAAAACATCCTTTCGTTTTAGAGGAAAACAAGATACCAAAAAAAAATGTGGGGTACAGAAAGAAACAATATAAAACACATCTTGTACAATTACAAACAAATAAATCCAATTTGAAAAAAACTAAATGCAAAAAAAAATGAAAAAACAGCATTTAAATACATTTATTATCAGAGTTTGATCAGAAATAATTGCAAATCAAATGTTAAAGCAGATGACATGAAACACATGAAACACAATAAGGACATTCCTCATAATTAGTATTTAGCGCAAAATGGCCACCAGCAAACTCAATTTTGTAATAGGTTTGTAGCATATGTAGTACCGCAAACGTATTTAGTAAGAATCAACAAATAGCTTTACTTTACACTGGTAATGCAAATTAATTAGGAAGTTCTTCAGACCACCCAGCTATATCCCTAAGCTATTTACGTTATTGGCAATATTTCAAATCCCCATTGTTAATTCTAACTAGTTTCCATGTGTGCTATTTCTCCTCTCTGGGGGGTTATTTGATTGTGTGAGTTCTTTGAATTCTGAAGTAGTTTCCCCATATTTGTTAGTGAATTGTGGTTTTTATAATTAAATAGTTGCTATTAAACCACCTTAAAACCAAAGTAGTAGGTTCAAAAACACATTGGACCAGATACAGATCTTTAGGCACTAATGACTTACTCAAGAGTGGGCAAAACCATGATGAATTACAGTGGAGGTGGTGGATTAGCTCCATACCCCGTTAAACAATTCCCACTTCAAGCCCTGGTGCAAAATGCAAAAATAAAGCATTCTCCCTGCATGCAAACACTGACATTCATTTTACCTCCCCTGCAATTCAACATGGTTTTGCCTACTCTTGAGTAAGTCAATAGTGCCTAAAGATCTGGATCTGGCCCATTGTTGGTAATTACTTGTCACGATTTGTTCTTTTCAAAGTATCCTGATCTGTATAGAGTACCAGATTTACTGGGCTGTGGCCAATTTTCTGTCTAACCATTAATACTGATTTTCAAAAGTACATTGCTGGCAACAAGCAGTGATCTGCCAGGACTTGAACATTGTTAAGCTAATAGCTGCTAATTAACTAAACCCCCAAGGAGCTCCAAAAGGCACACAGACCCCGACAATTGGGATGTATGTCTCTGGTGTATGTCTCTTTCTGTACCTCTCAGTCTCTCAATGTTTCCTTGGCTGCTATGCTGAAACTCCAAATAGTAGAAGATATAGATGATGTACAGCTGGAGAGTAAAAGCAATAGCAGCTATGAGGGATGCAAATTCATTTCTATTTTTATTTGAAAGCAAAGAAGATTTTCTTTTTGCACACAAATACCGTGCAGGGCTTCATTTTAAATTGTGTTCTAGGAGATACCATTTATGAACTGGTTTTTGTTCCCCTCAAACTTTTGTATAGTTCTCTACTGTGCCATAAGTCAAATAACGTGTGATGGAATTCTGGAGAAAAACAAAGTAAGCAGTAATAACAGGCCATATTCAGATTCAAACTGTACTTACGCACCCTTCTCTGCTGCCCTATTGGTACACAATGCACTCTATCCATGTTTACGACAAATTACACTTCAACACTTGGCTGGATTGGGCTTGTAAGTGTGTGTGTGGNGGGGGGGGGGGGGACTTGGTATTACAATGCACAGTTAAGGGACTGTGGACTGATCTAGACTTCCAATCTAATGCCAGTTTACATTCAGCCAAGTAACTAATCACCAGTGTGTGTGCGAGACATGAGTGATTTCATATAAAATTACAAATGAATTAGATAGCAAGGTTCAGACTCTCATAGTTCTTTTCTCAAATGCTCCTATTAAAAGGATAAACTAAATATCCATAGTTTAATAATGACACATGCAGAGAAATAATTTGTATTTGCATTTTGTTACTTTCTGCCCATTCAGAACATTTCACATTTATAACTCACAGTCGGTAAGAAGTCTAATTATTTTTATTTGCCCATTAAAAGCACTTAATCCCTCTCACCAATTATTTATGTTAGCATACATTAGGCATGTGAACGCAGAATGAATGTAATTGTATTAGGACAAACACTGATGTTGTTCTCATTTTTCTGCCATTAGTTTTTTAAACAAAACAAAGTGATTTATATGAAGAATGTTTCATGATTTAGAATATTTTTTATATGCATAATATTTATGCATATATTATTGTAATCAATAACTACAAAATAGGCAACACTAGGCTTTATAAGTTTAGTTGATTATTATTGGCCATTTATGGAACTGCATTCTGTGGACTGAACCTAATGGTCCAATAAACTGTGTATAAAACCTCTGGATCACTTTTATTTTACTTCCTTGATAAGACCTGAAAGTCTCTGTTGATAAAACTACTGCAGACCTCAAGTAAAGAGAACTCCATAGAAGAGGGATATAACGTTCAGATAAAGAAGAAGCCTCAAACTCAATGCTATGAACTCGTTCCTATGTTTTTATTAAATTAATACCCCCCACCCTAATATTTGGCAGATAATTCTTTATTGATGTATCATATTAAGTTATATATTATATATCTCCCATAAAGTGAACTATAGTACAAATTCACTATTTATGGTTAAATAATATGAAACAACTATTGATGCAGTAGTTGCCAGTTTAGAACTGTGTCCTACTATAAGAGATTTTACTTTATCTATAAAAATAGCCTCTACCATTGCCTTTCTAAATGTCATTCACATAAGGTGTAATTACAGTGGTGAAACCTCTTCCCCATTGTTACTTATTCATGTTCATTTTTCACATTTTCCATGGGCATTTCTTCTTTCCGCCATTAACAAAAATAACATATGTGCATTGGCAATGACTTTATGTCTGAATTAATATAGTAAATGTCATAGACAATAGACTCAATAGACACAGGTAAAATAAACTGAAATTCAGTCCTGGCTCATTAAATGTATCTAATAATCTGTATTTGAATATGAATGTTTTATTGTGTTGGGTATAACATGTTTATACATTCTACAGTAATAAATGAATTCCATGAGATTATTGCATTGGCTGTGAAGATATGTGTAGGGGTAAAGCAACCATTCCTCTCACACGATCTGATTCCCAAAAGCTATGGCCTACGGGACTGCTCCAGTTACTGAGAACATCCCGTAATATGGCAGCTTCATTCTGTCAGCCCTTTTTTATTGGTAATGAGAAGTTCTTTTTAAGTCTAGAAAGGTCATAATGTTTCCAAACGCATGTGACAAGGAGAAAAGCCATGTTATCCGAGCATAACACATAGAAATAATGGTAAAGCTGGATCTCTTATTATTGACAGCAATGTTGTGTAAGGGTGGACTCCATCTCTGCGAAATGCTTCAAAGATGTCAATGCTGCTGTTGTGCATATATGCAACGTGACTAGAACCTTAAAATCATGATGTCTGCTGAATATGGATTTAACACATTCATAAGTATTTTAAATGCTAATAGTGAATGATAATGATTATTTATCCCATTATACTATTTCTTACTTCAAACAACATAAACTTCTAGGGACAAATCTTAATGTGGATCAATCTATTTATTGCCATAGAGCACTTCAGGGTATAAAGTTCTGATGAAATGAATTATGATGATTTAGCTGTTTTAATATGGTTGTATTGTACATTTACTACATATTAGTCTAGTCTATCTACTATATGTGGTATAATCACTGTGTGATAAGCCATACAGCATTTGTGTTCATTATCTATTGTTTTATAATCAGGTCGATGTATTTAAAGTCATCACAAAGGATATAGGAACGATCTCCTGCATTGAAATTGGACATGATGGGAAAGGTTTAGGTGAGTTTATTGATGTCTAACAATGTGTCTTATTAACTAGAACACTATCACTATACTTCAAGTTTGCTGTATATGTATCAAATGGCATCTACACTCACAGTTGTGTATTTGTGTTTATTGTTTTGATACTTTGAATTGCTTCAATTGGAGGTGTATTTTGCAGAAATCATGTCCATGCAAATGTACCCAGGTGCCCAAACACAGAGCAATGGGTGTCACAATGTATGGTATAGGTGTGTTTATGTGTATTTCACTTGTTGCATCTGAACTGTAACCGTTTTATTGGCAGCTAGAAGAAATATATGAATAACAAAACCTGTATGTCTCTATCCTATTTAAAGCTAAATTAAGATAGGTGCTTAACCTGTTTGTGGCGTGTTATACAGCTAGCAGTCTACATGTCCATGGGGCATGTCTTACTGTTCGGTAATGTGATTGACATCAACTCATCAATGAATCATCAATGATTATAATCTTGAATCAATGAATAAATATTATATAAGTAATCTATAATATATGCCTCTCCCGCAAACAAAAAAGAGGAGAAAGGAAATGTATAAAAACAGCAGTTAATAAGTACATGTTGAGAAATGCTATACTGTATGGCCCTTTCAGAAGACAGATGAGTAAATGCCTTACTCTTGGGCCTAAAGTTACTAAATTGTGAGATGAAAAAAGTAGGAAGTTGCCCCTATCAACCAATCAGATTCAAGCTCTCAGAATGTTAGCTTAAATCTAATTGGTTGCTACGGGCAACATCCCCCTTTTCCAATTCTGCAGTTTAGTAAATGTAGGTCCTGTAGTAATATCATGTTATACTTCACTCTTTAGTTTTTTAGTTCCCCGTTAAGAATCTACACTTGCACAAGTTCATGAAAGGTAAATGGATATGATGTACAAAAGGAAACGTAACAATGAAATGATTCTTGAAATGGTATAACCTAAAATGAGCTTCTCTGCGGCTGAAAAGGGACATTGTAACTTTCTACATCAATTATACAGATTCACAAGAGGTGCAGCTCACATCCATAGACGTCTAAGCTCTCCAATTTGTCCAGGGCACGATGAAGGGAAATCATTTTTCCTAATAAGCTAAGGTACAGATCCTCCAGGCACAGCCAGCTGAGGGCATCCAAGTGAGCAATGCTATTTACTGTGACAGAAAATTAACTAAAATCAAACAAAGCATTGCTAGAAATAATTGAGTACCTGTACATCAGTTTATTAGTGGCAAACGCTGCAAGAATGGTTCAGATATCCAAAGATAAACTATATTCTGACCTTAATATAACAACTAGTCCATATTCCATTTACATATAGTGTTTAGATTTTTTGATGATTGGACTATGTATTGGTTATTAACACTAGAGATCTCCTCTTATTAAATTGTAAATCCTGGATTCTACTAAGTGGAAATACAAATGAGGTAGACTATAGATCTTGGTATGCAATCCATCACTATATTTAGCATTTCATTGCTTTTCAGGACGTGATAGATTCTATAGTCTAGACCAGGGGTGTCAAACACAAGGCCCGCGGGCCAAATCCGGCCCGCAGAGCCCCAGGGTTCACTGTCCGTGCATCTGCACAGCAGCCTCTCTGATCGGGTGCTGCAGTGTCCTCACAGCCCCTCCCTCCTCCCTCTGCACAGTGCAGATCAGCTGACAGCTCTGCTACTTCCTGTCACTTCACTGA
>JABWIB010000253.1:14334-55024 GCA_016617825.1 Platyplectrum ornatum
ATTTATGACTGTGCAGACGGCAAAGTACCCTACAAATCTTGAATTCCGGGAGCTTTTCCCATCACACAGGGTACAGGACAGCAAGATGGCGTAGGAGATCGATCGAGATCTGCATAGTACCGAGCCTGCTCGGCTAAGCTCGGTATTCGTATCAGGTAAGTTCGGGGGGGCAATCATCAGTACGCAGGAGTTCACTTCCGGCTGCCGTCCAATGTGTATCAGTGAGTCCCCGGCCTGGCAGAAGTGACATCACAACCCCCCCTCTTCCCCCATATTTGCTAATGGCCGGAACCAAAGTCGCACGGCCGTTTTTTTAAGATTTTAAAGGGCCGCACATGTCGATCAGTAGGCACGGAGTAAATTCATTGAAAAAAAAAAGGGGAGGCTGCAAGGCTGGCGGCGGCTCTGCGGGCCATCAGACAAGGTTTGGCGGGCCGGATATGGCCTGCGGGCCTTGTGTTTGACACCCCTGCCTTAGGGATTCATTATGTAATGTCCGCAAGGACTGAAAATTTCTGGGTCTTTTTGCAGCTCATAGAGCTGTATATAATAAAACTGCAAATGTTTTTTGCGGGCTTCATACTTTTTCCACGTCTTCGCGCTGAATTGGATCGGGCCTATAGAGTCAAGCGATTTTCATGTACTTAAATACACTGAAAAAATGACTGTGAATTTGTAAAGTGCAGAAAGCTTAGTTTGTGAATAAAAGTCTGTGGTCATTCTAGAGTTAATAATTCCTTAGATGGTTTTGCAGCTTTATTTGGACTGCTAACATTTATTATCAAACTATTGAAATATGCACCTCAGGCAATATCAAGGCAAAAGCTAATATCAACATACAGCAACTAATAAATACTGTTTTAAAAACTAGCATGAGAATAGTCAGTTCCTTAACCTTCCTTCGCAAACAATATAAAAGCCATGTCATGTCGCGTTTTATAGGACGGTGGAATTAACAAAACATTCGCTTCTGGACAATCCTGCAATGTGATGTTACTTCTATGCTGGTAAAACATGTGAATCTATTGCTTGCAGTACACAAAGGCCCTGATGCAGAGTTTTAGGTGTAAATATAATGCACACACACAAGTTACATCCTATACAGAGGTGTGTAAGAAACAGAAACGTACACCTCTGCATGGGACTTAGGAAAAGGCAGACTTTCTACCGCAATTGGAGCCATAGGGACAGAGACTGTAGCTGATACAGATAAGATAAAGATTAATTGGTTATTATTTTCCCCCTGCTCCTATGTCCTCTGGCACCATCCTCTGGGATGGTGTAAGTTATGGTGGATCCACAGGCAGCGAACACTGCTACTGGGACTATTTACATTAGAGAAACCTCCGTATGCACAGGCAGGTGAATGGGCGCTGTAATGTGCCCATTTTATGCACTCGCTCCACTTCTGAGCATGTGCAGGGCTCCTTATTGTTGCGAATCTTTCATTTAAAACTGGTAAATTCCCCAATCATATAAATATACAGATATAACACCGAAAGGGCAAGGGATCTAATACTTTTCTATGGAAGCGAAGAGCAGTTTAACGCCCTAGAAGAACAGGTTCAGGATGGCAGCGTGCGCAGAAAGTCGGTCGCAGAGCTCTCTTTGCCCATGTATAAACATGCATGTGTATTTACGTATATCAGTCTGTGTACCACCACATATTATCCTTCATACTCTGTTATGTACTACTTTCACATAAATGGAGAAAATTTTGAAAGACTTGTGTTAAAACTGTATTGATATCTATGAATATGTTTCTCTAAAGAGCTTCTATATGCCAAACACTTAGCATATGATTCATCGCTGTGAGAGTGGTACAGAGCCAGAGGGAATATTGAATATAATACGTCACTGAAAAGACTAATAACCATAGGTATGAGTAAAAGTAAATCTGGCATCGGAGGTAAACTGCTTAACAACATGTTTCATTATGCCATTTCACAAGTGATCACAGTTATGGTTATTCAGCTTCTGCATGGGGAAGGTCAATTCACATTACACTGGGGGAATTCATGTGTTGTGAAACCGTAATCTATGAGGAATCTGTGCACTTAATCTATGAGTTCTGTGTCTGATTAAACACCCTTGTCTTCCATACAAGCTTATTCTATAGGAAATACTATGCAGTCATTGGCAGAATGAAAAGTTCAGCAAAACATTGAGTAGGGAATTCAATTAAGATTTACAGAATATTCCTAATTAACACTGAAAACTTCTACAATTTGCAATACCTTACATCAGAAAATGCCCTCTGTTCTTCTGATACCATAAGGCACATATAGCAGAGGTACCATACCAGGTAAGATTTGGATCCACCGTATCCAGAATTCCATCCTAAAAACAACTCTGATGGTGGGGCAGAAGGTTATGTTGTACAAAGTGCTGGATTCAAAGCTTGAGCACTACACAGTTTTCACTATGTATAAGGGTGAAATATGATAATTGTACAGTAAGGACTAGATTCCGCTCTCACATTTAGTCCTCATGTAAGATTTTATAGGCTCTGGCTATCATAATTCCATTGGGTGTGATAGAAACAGCTCGGCCCATGCGATGGAGATTCCAGTCCGCAAATAATATCATGTATACTCAATTAACATAGAGGATGTATTTCCAGCAGAAGACGCAAAAAGTTGATAATAAGTTCCCTATTACTATTTGATGAAAAGTGAATGACGTTTCTATTGTAAAGCATTCAGAAACCTATGTATAATGACTTACCAACTCTGAGGAATAGGACCACACTAAACATAGCCAGCAGGGTGGGCACCACGACTCCCAGGAAGGTGGAGAGTTTCCGGGATCCAGATTGTTGTTTCTTATTGCTGCCAGAGGGTCCATTCCCGGGACTCACCTCTGTAGACAGGTTAAGCCGGTAAGTGAGCAATGGGCTCCGCTCAGTCATGGTGCTGAACTGTTGGAAGAGTTCTCCTCTGTCTCTGTATCTAAGCAGCCACTGCAGATCTTATGGCTCTTCAATGACAAACCTACAACCTGGTGTGAAGGTGAGGATGGAGCCAGCATTAATGATAATGTTCCAGAGCAGGTAGTCACAGCACCTTCATGCCAACTGTGCTTACACCACCTCCTGTACTGGGAGGCAGAGCAAGTACCACTACCTCCAGCACTGGCTCCGGGCAGGATGAGCTACAACATGTGCAGTGTAGGACATGGGTGACACACTCAAAGACAGTGTCTTATTACTGGAGGTAAAGGAAATAAACACAAGACATTGTCACACACAGCTACACCCAGTCTGGGAAATACCAGGAAATAAAGCACTGTGTGTGCGCTGTCAGTTTAAAGGCACAGTGATTTCATTACTACTGTTTGTTTTCATAACATGTTGCTATTATGTGTTAAATATAACTATGTATTTACTGCTCAAACACCATAGTAACTCCTCTACTACATTCATGATTTACACCGATGCAAGAGAAAGATTATATTTCATGTATTATTGTGGTTGCTGAATATACTGAAGTCATGTGTTAGCAATATTTTCTGATCTGAAAGCATGCTGAATCTGGCAAAGCTGGCACAAGAAAGAATATGGCTGGTTTAAATAAAGGGTTCACTACCCAACAAAGTTCTATATTTTGCCTCATAGATTGAAAAGAACAACAAAGCAGATGACATTATGAACATCTCTTGCTTATTCTGTGGATAACTGGCAAAGTATCAAAAACCACTTCCTAGTATTTCACCATAATTATTAGGGAAAAAAATAATATTTTTGTATTGGGTACATTTGTAAGACCTGCCAATTTAAAGAAGTGTTAAAACATAGTTTGAAAAAATCTTCTAGAGAGTGCCTGGAACGCTGTGTCATTTTCAATGTGAAGCACCGCAGAGGAAGGACTCAGGTAAGACAGGATTGTCAGGCAGGCAATGGGTATTGGGAGTTCAGGGGAAGGATAATTAGGGTGGCATGCAGTGGGTATTAACATGGCAGGGGACAGTATAATTAGGGTGGCAGGCAATGGGTATTGGGAGGACGGGGCAGTAAAATTAGGGTGGCAGAAAGTGGGTTTTTGGAGGACAGGGGCCAGTATAATTAGGGTGGCAGTCAGTGGGTATTAACAGGGCAAGATGCAGTATAATTAAGGTGGTAGGTGGTGGTAATTGGAGGGCAGGGTGCAGTATAATTAGTGTGGCAGGCAATGGGTGTTGCATAGGATGGACATAGGTATAACTAGGGCTTATTGCACAAACAGGTACAAAAGTAACAGGTAAAAACAGAATGAAATAAAACAGAAACAAGAATAAACAACTGTACCAATAATAAGCACACTCCAAAAGTGCAATAAGCACTGCAGAGATACAGACACTGGGAGCCGAAGGCAGGATACCACCACGCACACCAGACAGCCACTGCAGACAAGGAGCAATAAACAATGACCCGCACCTGGCTCTGGGAGGAAAGAGAATATAAAGCCAGATCACAGGTGCGGGGAATAATGACACAGCCAGTAATCAGTAATGAGTCCCACATCGACCTCTAGGGGTAGGTCATGGTAATGACAGCTGAATAATATATAGCAGTGGTTTCGAAACTGTGCACCTAGGCTCCCTGAGGTGCCGCAATGCTGTCATTAGGGCGCTGCAGAATTTTTTTTCTTACATGGTACCATTTTGCTAGTGTTACTTAGAAGTGCAATTTTACACCTTTTATAGGAGAAACACAAGATTCGGTATCAAACTGAAGTGTTTCTGTCCTACATAAAAAGTTATTACACTAATTTGACTTAAAAACTAAAAAAATGGAAATTATTTTTCTTAGGGGCCCCTTAAAAATTTATGGAGACCCTAAGGGTGGGAACCACTGATATATAGTCTGCAAATGCCCCTAGAGGTGGGACAGGGAACCACAGTCCAGGATGTAACAATGGGTATTTGAAGTTCAAGGGGCAGTATAATTAGTGTGGCAGGCAGTGGGTATTGTGAGGGCAGGGAGCAATATAATTAGTGTGGCAGGCAATGGATATTACGAGGGCAGGGGACAGTATAATTAGTGTGGCAGGCAATTGGTATTAGGAGAGCAGGGGCAGTATAATTAGTGTGACAGGCAATGGGTATTAACAGGGCAGTGGGTATTAACAGGGCAGGGGGTAGGATAGAGAGGAAAGTTCAGGCCTTTTAAAATGAAAGACGTTGGGTGTTCTATATGGACACTTGGTAAAGTTGGAGTTTGTTTTCTGCAGTGTCTCACTTCTCCAAGTGAAACTGAAATATTTTATAGCTAAAGAGGAACTATGAAAAATCCAAGGGAAACTGTAAATATTTTTTGGTACCTAAAGAGGAACTAAATGAAGACCATAAGACATGTCTTCCTTTCAAACTTCTTAGTATAATTGAGTAATCAATATTAGTGTAAATTCGTGACCTGCAACCATAACACACGCAGCCTGGTTTGTTATGGTTTCTTTTACTGGAAGTTGTTAGCCAAATGGGGAACCAAGGTGATATTTTAAGCTTATTAGTACACGCCATCTTCAAATAAATTATTATCAAATAAGAATCTGTGGTGTGAAAAATACACTCTGTGTAGAAGCAGCCTGCTTGTAATATTGACAAATTTCAAGTTTTGATCGGTTTTTTTTGTGCTGTTGTTTAGCCCATGTAATCTAGAGGAGAATGTCTATGGCATCTAATGATTCTCACCATTACATTAGCACAGTATCACTGATGTTGCCATCCTGTAGTACATGCACAGTGATTGCATTCCCTGCTTATATATATCCAATCTTCCATAAATTGACAAGTCCTTTTGTTTAATCATTGCATTATAAATTGGGAGGCCAATTTATTGTACATATTTAAAAACTGTAACAACTTAGTTGTGAATAATCTTTTCTGGTGTGACTGAAGATGTCTGACCAAGAGAAATGATAAAAGAATTCAAGGTGGCACACAAATGTGAGCCAGAAGGTTTTTTTTACCTTCTTCAAGCTGCTACATGCAGCTTACACCATGTCTGTACATGGTGTAAGCTGTGCATCAAATAGCAGGGTTAAACCCTGCTACAACATGAGATGCAAATGAGAAAAGGGGTGAGGAACGCGGATGCTCTCTGCGCCCGCATCCGCGTCCTTAATTGATGATCTGCACATAGCGGGGCATCTGCCAGCAAGGAAGTTATGAAGACTTTTTTTTTATCACCTCTTATTAGGGGTAATTTAAAATGAATAAAATTATTTGTAGTGGGATAGATGTATTTATCAGATCTGACATGGATATAAGTGTGGAGTCATTACACCTAGTGTAATGTATGTCAGAATTTATTATGTACATTTGATTTGGTATGTACTGTACATTTGCAGCCTTTATTTTCTTGTTTGGTTTAGTCCTCTTTTAAATGTGTTAAAAGTAAAAGGAGCATGTCATGTATTTACCATTTATATGCTAATGTAAATAGTCATGGTCCAGAATGTGAGTCAATGAGCAACCTAGGTAATTTTGCAAACTTAATTTAAAATGAAGCTTTCTATAATGCAGCTTCTACATACAGGTTTCAGATGTATGGTGTATCACTTATACAAGCACAAAATAGCAGATGCAAAGTGTCCAGTTCCATGTGCTATGTGATGACAGAACTGGGTGTAATGAGAAAGTGGGTGTTTTAGTGCCCTTCCTTTTGCCTCCTCCTAATATGTTGTACCACCTCTGACTGAGGAGTTCTTTCATTAAATGCACCATGTATCAGTTATACCAATGGCCTACACACCTAACATGTGTATGTTAAGCTATTATGTTTAAGAATAGAACATGTTTTATGGGATCTTCCACATTCCTTTGAAATTTTAAAATTACATTGCTCTGTTAATTATTGCTTAATTGTCTTTTCTGGTGCAAGTGTGCTAATGGTTCTGACCCACTGTTTGTATTGTATTGTATTGTATTTTTTTTCTTAAATATAATTTAATTTTACGTATGCTTGTTATTTATAATCATTGAAAAACAGTACAGTTATACTAATTAAAAAAACAAAAAGGTTTGAATCTTGCAAACTTGTATAGGCTGCTACATTACAGGCTAGGGGCCAGATTCAGATCTTTAGGCGCTCATGACTTAAGCTGACCATACACTATACAATAAATTGCTAAAATCTAAATCGGCTGACACATCGTTACAGTGTATGGCAACTTTTTTCAAACAATCGTGAAAAAACGTTCCAAGCAAGGTTTCATATGATATTTTGATCTCTTGGTCTGCACAATCTTAAATCATTTGATTGCTGCAATATTGATTTTCCAATTTTCCAGCCCTATTAATGTCGTTATGACCCACTTTAGAAGCATAAACCAAACGTTTCTATTTGTGTGATTCTATTTTGAACACTTTTTTAAACAATCATTGTACTGTGTATGGCTGTTTCCCTTGAAAATATTTTTGGGATTGGATGTTTTTTTGCATAGTGTATGGCCAGCTTTAGTCAAAAGTGGGTAAAACCATGATGAATTGCAGGGGAGATAAATTTCATTGGTTGTAATCAGTATTACAGGAGAGAGATGATGTTTCCTAGCACAAGTCTAATAACAGTGTAACAGTAACACTGGTCAGTATCTGTGTGCAACATGCAACAATAAAGTATTCTCCCTGCATGCACACACTGACATTCATTTTACCTCCCCTGCAATTCACCATGGTTTTATGCATACTTGACTAAATCATGAGTGCCTAAAGATTTGATCTGGCCCTATATACCTATTCAAATAAATTTAGATTTTCAAAAGCTACTCATTTTCAGTAAGACTTATCATGAGTTACTGGGGACTGAATTCCTAATAAAGTTCAAGCATTTAACGGCAGTTCTGCAATTCAAGAGGCTCATCTGGAAATGCCCTTACAGGTGTTAGATTAGACAGAAACCTTGTTATAATGTGAGGGGTGGAAATAAACTTGAATTCTTTTGCATGCATGGAAAATACTTTGCTGTTGCACATAGAACTCATATAGCTTTATAAGTAATCTATATAGTCGAGTTGAGCTAAAGAAATTCACCTTTGAACTTTAATTCTGTTTTCATAGATTACATTTCCCTTTCTTCACACACACACACACACATACACACACGGTGCAAAAACTCTTTTAAACTGTTCTCGAAATGTGGCCCAAACAAACATGCCCTGGTAAAATAAAATTGTATTTTTAGATGACTTGAACTTATTCCTTAAGGGTGTTATTCCTTAGGCGTGTTAAGCTCTGAATACTAATAGCTTCTTGGTAAGACATTTTGAAAAGTTTTATTGTATATTGTTTTAGGCCTGTATAAAATTCAGCGTTGCCAACTTTAGCACATGATTGTCAGAGAGATTGAGACAGCAATATCAAGTCTCTACGCAAAGTGGGTTTGCCATATGCAAACATAGGGGTGGGTCCTGTAAATAGCTCCACCCATGGGAGTGTTTTAGTGTATTTATAAAAAAAAAATAGCTGCATCAGTATCAGGGAGATTGACCAACACTGCAGGGAGTCAGGGAGATCATCCGCTCTTCAGTGATATTAAAGGAGAGTTATATGAATATGATAAAATGTAGTGTTAAATATACTAGAAACAATTGTAGAAAGGCAGTGAAAACTGGAATGGACATTGGACTGATACTCACATCAGCACTTGCTGATTTCCCTAATTGTCCTTTCAAGGCACCGGATGGCAGCTCCTTCCCAGGATAGGGATGGCTTCATTAACAGAAATACTACATTATATTATCTTATCATAGGGGCAAACACATTTCTACCTTGTCTCTGATTTGGATTGTATTATGAAATGCAAAACTAATATTTACAGTACCAACAGCGTTTAATAGTTCCGTGAGATTATATTCTCAAACAAGTCTGGTATTTTGGCAGCTTTGTTGTTTTCTCTCAGGCTCTGTGTATACTAGTTATTTGTTCTCCTTTAATATCAAATACACAGGATTTTCATTATAGGTGTTGCAAGTTTTTATGCTTGGAACTTATGGACATATATCCTTCACTAGTTATCACTTAGCACTGCAAGCTACATAAACTGTCATCTTATCCCGCTTCCCCAGACATCTTGCTACTGTCTTTCCCCTCTGTGTCAACTATGTATGTCTGTTCAGTTCTCAAAAGCTACACTACCACCCCCCTACCCACAAAGGTGCCTTCTGTCCCTTAGAAGACCACCTTCCAGATGCTGGGGTGGTCTAATTCTGGCCGGTGGTGCTGTCAGGAGGATCAGACCGGGCTCGCTGAGGTAGAAGGTTAGGTGACCACCTGGTTTCACTTATTAGTTAAATGGTTAGGTTTTTGAATTACGATTTGACCCAACATTAAATATAAATATTCCCTTTTTAAACCCTTTCGATGCTGGACGAGAATCTTTAAGGACGAGCGCCGTACATGTGATCGTTTAACTGTCACCCCACGACATCTCAGGGTGCCCGAATAGTGATGGCACTGACAGCTGTCATCTTTACTGATGCCGGGGGGACCAAAAATATTGGGCCCGTCCCTGGAAAAGACCACGATTGACTAGGCATTTCTGGCTAGCCAATTGCGGCTTTAAAGGGACAGAAGGCTGACAGATCTGTCCTTGAAAGCTGAATTCTACCTTGAAATTTCTAATCTGCATAGGATAGTATGCATAAGGCATGCCTGTACTGTACAATTGCCATTCCACTCCATTCTCACTAGTGCTCACACCCATTGGCTACTTATTGGCTACTCTCTCCACAAGCTGAAAATGCTCTGAAATAGTGAAAACAAACATACTTAAAGCAGACAGGGCTTCTAGGTTACTGGATCTTAGCTTATGCTAAGTAGTTGTGTCCTCACTGTGAACTCCCATTTAGGTCACCCATTGTGGACTTCCTCAACTTATTTTCTAAATCATGCAAAAGGTCATAACATGACAATAAACCCCCCTCCCCCCATCCACCGTCATATGACATCCAGGACTTGCTTTATACAGCCTTCCCTAATTGAACCCATCCACCCTCACGGTGTTAGACAAAGATACTACAAAAGAGGAAGTGTTAGGGACTTTAAATTTGTTTAGAACAAGGGTCTTGTTCTCTAGGAAATCATAGTGATACCCAAAGACGGGCAAGACCCCACAAATAGCTTCAATTATAGATTGGTTATAGATGGTAAATTATATGCAAAGATCTTAGGGGGCGATTCAATTGTGCGCGAAGTGAAAAAATATCGCGTTTTTTGCTAATTAGCATAAAAAAATTTGCACAAAAAAAGATGGAATTCAATTGTTTTAAATTAGGTGCGAAAAACTAGTCATGACCTGTTTTTTTCTCGCACCTCCAATGGGGATTTTTTTTTTCTTTGTTTTTGGTCAGCAGCAGCATATGCCTCCATTAGTAATCACTTTACAGGTCAATTCTAAGGTGATTTGCTTATGGAGACAACGCTGCAGCTTATGAATCAGTATCGTAGTATAAGCATTTCTGTCAATGAAATGGTTACATTTGTATACCTGTGTAACCATCTCAGCAGCAGCGTATACAAATGTAACCATTGTAACAAATGTAACCAGAAATGGTCATACTAGGATTCTCACTCATAACAGCTGCAGCATATGTCTTCCATAACCAAATCACGTTACAACTGACCTGTGACATGGTTTCTAATGAAGGCACAACTGTTTCTGCTGTGAATGGGCATCGTAACCCATTCACACTTTCCCCTTTCCCAACTTATTTTTAGCGCTAATGATCAAAATAAGGCGCGAAATTTAAGTCATGTCTAAAACATATGAATCCCGTGAAAAATTGGGCACGAACCCATGACCAAAAAAAAGTTAGTAAATAAGTCCAAACAATTGAATCGGCCCCTTAGATGCCAGATTTATGCTAATGTCATAAAGACTTTCTGTGCTGTGCTTACTGGACATAGCAATGCCATGCACCAGACGGCACTACTGTCTCTTCGCGTTTGTTTTGTTGGTTTGGCTTATTTTTACAATACGAGTAAACATTCTGTTTGCATATATATTGTGCTGCGTCAGACATAGCAATAGACAACTATTAGTAATGCATATCTATTTAAAATATACAGAAGTGAAATAACGTTTTGATAGTATAATAGGAGCACACTTCCAAAAGTAAAACAAATGTTCCGTAAATTAGGGGGGACAAACAGAGGGAAGGTAGGAAAGGAGAGGGGTGATATGCTGCAGACAACTCCACCAATTCAAGAACAGCAGTATAACTACAGGCTAGTATAGTTCCATCAATAGCGGAATAGAGCAAGACTGTGTGGCAGCCAATTCAAGGGATAGTTATAATTCTAGCAGAATCTGGTGATTATTATTGCACTTGGCAATTAGAGGTTTGTTGGCACATATCTGAGGGGTAACTGCTACCAGATATAATCTGGGAATCTTTTATATTTACTAATACTTTAATACTATTAAAATTCATGTATATACTGTATAAGCCTAGTTTCTCAGCACATTATTTTGTGCTAAAAGTGCCCCCCTTGGCTTATACTCGAGTCATTGTCCTGTATGATCTCAATGAATTATCCCATTTTTCTGAGGTGAAATTAGGCTTCTCGGTTTATATTTGGGTCGGCAGTCTTATACGGTAGTCTTGTGTGGCTCCCTGTCTACATACAGCTGTCTGTCATACATATTTGAATGTAAACTTTACTCCATATACCACCCAAATGTGACTCATATCTGTGACACATGCTATGTAACATTTAGTTGCTGTTCTTTGCACAGATTCTAATGTATTTATGTCCCTTCTGAGATATGTCCTTCAGAACGTAACACAGTATTGCAGATGAGGTCATATCAATAAACTATAAAGTGACATTACTACTACTTCTCTCATTCTGCTACCTATTCTTCTCTGTATGCAACCTAGCATCTGACTTACCTTTCTCATTGTTTTGCTACATTACTTGGCTACCTTTAACTTACCTAGTATCCAGTAGGTTCTACTGTTATAGCGTTAATGATATATTATGGGTTTAGTGCATAATTTTATTTCCTGTCATCAAACTGTAGAGTAAAAGGTTCTTGTTCCTTTTTTAAACATGTGTGGGACAGTCTTTCCCTCAGCTTGTGCTTCGTAGCTCTGAAACCCTTCTTATATGCCTTCTGCTTTTCTAAATGCACCTTCCTGACGTCATATTTTAGAGTTTGCTTACAATTGCTAAAACTATATTAGCTTCCCTTTTCTAGGGGCTAGACAAAGGACATACGATAATGACATGGTAGAGAAAGAAAAACACTGCGTCTAAAGAGCTAACATATTCTTCTATGAAAAAAGACGATTCAGAGAGAAAGGGGAATGATAAAGACACTTGAGTGGTGTAGCAGGACACCCAAGTGTCCAGAGAAGGGGGAGAGTAGAAGCCATGTAGATCAACTACAGAGCTGTAATTGTATGTAACTGAACAATATGAAAGTGAGGGGCCCATGGTTACCAGGCCATAGTAAAGGTCCGGGTGGAATTGTAAAGAATGGAGGTCATATATTCCATTTGGTAGACATACCACATTTTATTTACGATAGTTGGAAATGAAGGAGATGTGTTCTGTCCCCAGTGGCAAGCAATAGAACAACTTCTGAAGTCATATGATGGAAAAGCCTACCCTTGGATCAGGGGTAATATTGTTGGTCAAAGGGGAGTTCAGTATGGAAATTTCTCACCTGAGACCATAGCACCCTGATCCTGGGACAGCTCCACCAAATATGCAAAAGGGTTCCAGAAGCCAAACAACTGAGCCAACATGCATCAAAGACTACAGAGGAGAATTTGGTGAGTCGCGTAGGGATCAGGTACCACCTACATAACAAATAAAATCTATTCTCTTTGATCCGAAAACAGAGTGATGACAAAGCAGTATAAGTTCAAACCTCGTTCAAGCTGAGAAGCTGAGTCCAAAGCCAATTCGTACCGGTACAGACATGGGTGGTGATAGGCAAAAAGATTCAAAAGAGCATGGACCTGCAAGCCATACAAGGTTTCACACACTCAAAGAAATGATGGATCCGAATTGATAAAATAAACAAATAGGTAGGTGAAACGGTGACTTGAGAGAGTTAAAGGTGGGAAAGACAGAGGTAGAGGTGACGTCATTCAGCGTTGAGATACCTCTGCTGGACCAATCGAGCAAATGAGGAGGAGGGGAATAAGAGGGCATTGCAGAGGAAAGGAATGGCAGAGGAAAGGCTATTTCTGTCTTTAAATTTACATTTTTGCTTGCGGAAGACATGAGGTAACACCAGAAGGAGGGGTATCTGACCTATTTGCCACATCTCTCCTACCAAAGGAAAAGTAAGAACCCACAGCATCTGGAAGAACTGATGGTAGACAAGGATAAATCCCCACAGGACACCAAATGGGTGTAATCAATTTGTTGTTTTCTTTATTTGTTGTGTATTGCTCAATACAAAGGGCTTATTGTGGGTGGGACATCCAGTATTAACTAGGCCAGTGACTATAGAGTGTTTTCCTAGACCAAGGTTCCCATGTTGTCATCCTGTTGTAAGTTGCCATAGACGTAGGATATTTAGAAAATATAAGTGGTGTTTTGTCAGCATGATACTACACCCTACACCCTTTTTATTGCAAGATATTGAGCAGCAGCTCCTTCTGTCCCACTACTCTTAGCCTGGGGAAAGAGCAAGTTAAATCTTATTGCATTCTAAATGTAGATGAGGCACCTCAGCTGTCCTCTACATGGTAGTCGTCTATCTCATATGATATAACATTAATAAAGGGTTTGAACTATTAACCCCATTACAAAGAATGAACTAACCATTATCCTAAACAGTGACTTGTACAAAACCAATATTATGGGCTATATTTAATAAACTATGGGAATGGAAAAGTGAAGATGTGATAGAAAACAGAGAGCTAGAATCTGATTGTTTCCCTAGGCACCATTTCCATTACCGCAGTTTAGTAAATATAGACCAGTATGTCCAGAGGTGGAACTAGAAAAAATACTAGCAAAATATTCTTTGGGCCCCCTTCCCTTCAAAGGGCTGGATCCAGACTGTGGAAAATGTTGTGCATTCCAAAGTCTATATTCGTTATTTGGCTATATTGGTAAGTGCCCAGGGCATGTGCACAGTCCTGGTCCAGGTAACCCCATGGGTCCCTGGATCCTCATGGGCCCCAGTGCCTTGTACCTGCTGCACCTATGGTAGTTCCGCCTCTGAGTATGTCTACTACCATTAATAACACTACAGTTCTTCACAGGATCTACAACTCTCGTCTACAATAAATAAATGTTCTTATTGATGGTTATAGGACTTCTCCCAGGCTGCACCCACTTTGGAATAAACTTCCTCACACAGTAAGACTATCCTCATCTCTCCAAACTTTTAAGTGCTGCTTTAAAACACCAGTTCAGACAAGCTTACCAAGATCTCCAACCTACTTAACATCTACTTCTCAGTGTACATTTCTATTCCAAAACAACACAAACTTAAACTTTGTTCCATACTAAAATGATTCTAAATTCTACTACTAACACTGCTGGGTGACTGGATCATACAGAGCACTGAGTACTGTTACAATAAAACCTGGTTGGTCCATTGTGTAATAAATATATATATAGGACTTACCCCCTTATCAATAAGGGGTATCAATATAGTCTTGTCTTGATTGATTGCTGAAATTGATTAGCTATGTAATATGATTACGCTATATAACAACCTGTTATTTAATTAATAAAAAATATTAAATAAGTTAAATACCAGTGTCCCTAAGTCAGTGTATAGTAATCTGCAAGTACTATCTAATAAAGAGATCTTGCACTTCTATGGCCGGAGACAGTAAACTTTACAGTAAACTCAATGATACCCTCAAAAAAGACCTTTATTATTTTTAGTCAATATGGGCTGGATTCAGCTTTTCACTCTCATGACTATAGCTAGGTACACATGGTAAGATAAATTGTATGCAATCGAAAGATTTTTCAAGAGTGGGCAAAACCATGTTGAATTGCAGGGGAGGCAAATTGAATTAATTGCAATCAGTATTACAGGTGAGAGATGATGTTTCCAGCTCAAGTGTAATAACAGTGTAACAGTAACGCTGGTCAGTATCTGTGTGCAACATGCAACAATAAAGTATTCTCCCTGCATGCACACACTGACATTCATTTTACCTCCCCTGCAATTCAACATGGTTTTGCCCACTCTTGAAAAATGCTTAGATTGGAACAATTTATTTTATAGTGTATGGCCAGCTTTACTGTTACACTGTTATTACACTTGGGCTGGAAACATCAGCTGTCACCTGTTATGCTGATTGCTACTAATTAAATTTACCTCCCCTGCAACATGGTTTTGCCCATGAGAGAAGTCATGAGAGTGAAAAGCTGAATCTGGCCCTATGTGAAGATCAGACTACATGGAGTGGATATACTAGACCTTCTATTGTGTATATATTACACTTTATTATAATAGCACAGGTCAGAAGTACAGTATTTTCCATATCTATTATTTAACTTAATAAGTGCTAATTAAATTGCTATTTTATTGCTCGGCTGAGGTTTTATTATTCGCACAAGCAATAAATGCATGCGTAGATGTTGTGGGAAATAACTAGACTATAATGTGATATACAGTATGTGATATGAAGAATACATCACAAGCTGGGATTTTTTAAGGTTTGTACATCAGTTAAACAGCTCAGTCAAGTTCCTCTTTCTTTTCCCCTTTCCAAATGTTGTAAGAACATGTTGTTGAATTTTGATTTCAGCCTCATGTCGAGCAGCAATGTAGAAGTGTCATATGTCAACTAAGATGGGAATTTTATTTGAAATGTATACCACAACATTACATTACACTTTTGTGATCTTGTTGAGTGGAATCTAGTAGTAGCTTAAGGTTGGGCTTACAAAGTCCAAGGGATAGATGGACTAAATTGCTGAAAAGGAAAAGTGGAGATGTTGTCCATAGCAACCGATTAGAATCTAGCTCATACTTTCATATTGCATATTAGAGAATGTCAGTTAAAGTGCCTGCGTTTTTCCTCCTTTTTCCAAATATAGTGCCAGGAGTTAGGCCTAGAGCATTTTGCTGGGGATGAGGACTGGAACAAGGGGGATTCAAAGGTTCTACAAGCTAGAAACGCAACCATATGTGATCTCAATGGTTTTTTGTGCATCACGCTACTATAACACCAAAATATCAGAAGCATTTTGTAGATTGCGTAACAATGTATAAAACGTTGATGTCGTTTTGGGAGCGATCACCTTTTGCTGACTTACACAATTAATTCTGCTTCATTCATGTTTCCTAATGTGTACAAAACACTGCATTCCTTATTGCGGCCTCATGGTGGGGATGTTAAGTCATTTTCCAGGGTAGAGACACTTCTATGAGTGTGTAAGTGGGTTGGCAGGAGGTTACGGCATTGTTGTTCATTGTATGACTGTATAAATGCAGGACGCTATCCCTGCTGTCTCTTCCCCAGCCCCCTCTTCTTCCAGTACTGGAGCCTGCTGTCAAACATCCAAACCTCATAATCTGATGCCACTTGATGCCTATCATCTAACTGAACAAGGGAGTGACATATTCCCAGTTTATAATAATAATGCTTCAATGTCTAGTTTTCATTTGTTTATTGTATTATGTGTTTGTGATTGTGTTTTGCTGCAATCTTATATGTTTGTCTCCTTACTTGTAAGTACTGTACACTCCTAAGTAAATAATTAGCAGCTCATTTTATTAATGTGCTAAAAGGGTTTATTACTTCCATTCTGGTTTTCTTTAAATCTGAGAAACTATGCATATTACTAAAAATACATGGGATACGATAGAAATCAGCTCTATATTATTTATTTATTAAAATGACATTGGTTTAGATTGTGTGGCATTTAAAGGGAACTAAAATCTGCTGATTTAACATATGAGCATTGTATAAATTATTAGAAAGATTAGATATAAGTGAATAATAAATCCTATTATCAGTTTGTATAAAAGAGGCAATAGAAACGCAAATACAAAACAGTGTATACAACTTTGATTAGAAAATCTGGATCAGATCCAGACTTTTCTAAATAAGGTGATTTATGTAACTGACTTGTAGAAATCACCGAATTTGTGACATCTGCACATGCGCACGCCAAATGCTCCTTTCTTATAATGAGATGTACGGAACTTTGTTCCATATGTTTGTTCATCCATACGTAGGGTGAGTTTGACTTATGCATGGATTCCCCGCACTATATGTGAGGACAGCTATGCTCATAGACTTTCCAAAGCATAAGCCATATAGGCGAATCATGGTGCCTGCACGGCTAACTCTACTGCTTGGCCCCCGCCAAGAAGGCTCCATTTTTACTATGGACCAGACCAAGGGCTCTGTGCAAACTCTGTTCACATGGAGACTTGAGGGTACAGTACGAGCAGAACTCCTCAGTCACTCCCAGGTTACCAGCACTTACGCTGCTATACTCCTGCCTTAATTGACCCGTGGGGGTCAGTGGTCACACAGTACCCATGGATCACCCAAATCTTGCCCACACTGTACAATTCATATATACCCTTTCCCGACCACCTAGTGTAATTTAGGTAGTTATGGTGGGCAGGACTGGCCCAGCGGATGGATCTTCCAGCGCAGGGATCATAATTCTGTACAAAGCTGGCGCTCATATGCTCGCCAGCTCAGACTCACCCGACTTCCACAATGTGTGTTCAGAAGTCGGGTGGAGCACAGGGACCTTGATCCTTTCCTAAATATCAAGAACTATACAGTATTTCTTAGGGGTTACTTGTTTTTCTTTTCATTTAATATATTTGTGTGTGGATTTTCACATTTTTGTTGCCCCTAACCTAATAAAGTTTTTAAATGAACTTAAGTTTTTGAAATGACATTAACTACCGTGTTTCCCCTATAATAAGACCTATCCTGATAATAAGCCCTACCCTATTTTACAGTAAACTCATAAAAATAAGCCCTCCCCCGAAAATAAGCCCTATCTAAATCCCAATGAGGTGTCAGAATGTCAGCAGGGGGAACAATGAGGTGTCAGAATGTCAGCAGTACTTGGGGAACAATGAGGTGTCATAATGTCAGCAGCACTTGGGGAACAATGAGGTGTCATAATGTCAGCAGCACTTGAGGACCATGACTGGATTAAAAGCAGGTCAATAAAATAAGCCCTACCCCGAAAATAAGCCCTATGGGTTTATGGGTTTACGGTAACAATCCAATTAACCAACCTTATCAAAGATAATAAATTAACAAATGCTTTAATCCAAATGAGGAATTGGACCACTGTAGATGGTGGAAACCTAGCCCATGCTGCAATACAGAATATGTATTGGCATCCCATAATGTAGCTGTGTCTGTGCTTTTTCAAGCTGCTTATTAACATATAATTTGTGATTGATGTGGGCAACTGTGAGATAAATGTGTGTTACGTTAGGGTTTCCTTTCATAGGCTGCCAGGGAGCAGTTCCCCCTGACTTTGCACAGCTTGCTTCAGTTCCTGTCCTCAATTTTTACCATATGTACATCTTCATCTATCTGTTTTTATGTTTGTTTCAGAAGCTCCAGCTTGTAAACCAAAGGGATCTGAACTGACAACATTCTTATTGGAAAGGATGAAAGCGTGAAAATGATCAAGAGCAGCGGCTCTCCTCTGATCAGTAGGGCAAAGCTTTGATACAGCCGCCCGCTCTGGTCCTGACTACAATGCTCCCATTCAGGCAACACTGGGCACTCATCGGACCTTTTCCGATCTTCCTTCTTTATGTCCCTCTTTCTTTTTACAAGCTCAGTAGTGACAGCCAGGATCCCCCTAGGAGCATCCTATTTGTATTTTCTAACACACATAATTAACTGCAGTTTATTAACTATTTAGTAATGTCTTCTTTTACCATTTGTATCTGGAAACAATCTAAAGTAGCAGTTTAGAAACTATGGGCCTACTCTTTATTTAATAACTACAAGTGTTTCTGCATGCTGCTATGGAACTTATCTGTGTTATTGCACATGCCCTGAATTGGAACTCATATGTACGGAATAAAACAGTATTCCACGATATTCCTGTGGAACGTATTAAGACCACGGCTCTCAAAATGTGGGTCGGGACCCCAGAGTGGCTACCTAAACTGCTACACTAAACCATTTCCATCTTCACATTCATTTGACATATAGGATTGCCAGTTGTCATGATGCACAAATAATGCAATGTCCAAAGGGTTAAAGGGAACCTAACCTAATGAAGCTATATAGTTACAAAACATAAACATAGCACTGTTTCAAATGATAATCTGATGTGTTTGTAAGAATTACTATAGTTTGAGAACCCCTGCATTAAGAAAATGTGATCAAACCAACCTACAGACAAATCTTAATAAATAAGGATCAGGCCCTATGTATGTATATAAATGATGCCTATGTAAAATGAATGTTGGGGGGTAAAATGAATGTCAGTGTGTGCATGTAGGGAGAATACTTTATTGTTGCATTTTGCACACAGATACTGACCAGTGTTACCTTTACACTGTTATTAGACTTGTGCTAGGAAACACCAATGCTAACTGTGTGACCACTGATCCTGCAATTCATCATGGTTTTTCCCACTTTTCAGCAAGTCAGTTCAGCAATATCTGAATCTGATCCATTGTGAGAACAAGCCATGCACAGTCTGAGAGGGTTTAACATGAGTTAAGTGACTCTATTACTGTATATACTCGAGTATAAGCCTAGTTTTTCAGCACAATTTTTTGTGCTGAAAGTGCCCCCCTCGGCTTATACTCGAGTCATTGTCCTGGATGTCAATAAGTTATCCCATTTTTTTGAGGTTAAATTAGGCATCTCGGCTTATATTCGAGTGGCTTTAGTCTTGAGTTTATGGGGATTGCAGACTTCATAACTTGTTGGGTAGAAAAAGAAACACGAAAACAACTTACTTCTTTATATATGTAAAATATAATGTTTATTTCATGAATTTAATGATAAATGACCAGACCCAGACTTAAAATCAATTTATAACTACAAGACACAATACTGTTCCTTTCCACACATAACAAGATAGCACTTCCCCAGGCACTCCCATTGCATGCAAGGAAGTAAGTTCCATAAAGCCAGTATTCTAATGTGTAGCTCTTTATTCTGAGCATGTTTACACACATTTCATCCTGCATTTGTATTTTGTTGGTACCTATTCACTGCAGGGTTACATATGAAGTGGCATATGTCTAGATACAACTCATCATGGAGACACATTTTCATATGTGCTGGACTAAGCTTTTCCCATAAGCTGGTGCTAGCTGATATTACATTCAGAAGATTGTAGCCATTGAACCATATGAGGATATTATTTATAACAGCAAATAAAGATTTGTAAAGCTAACCTTTTTTAACCTCTGTGAGTAAATCCAGCGGGTATGCCCTAGCAGACAGCATAGTATTATCTATGTCAAGTTTATGTTAGGTAAAACATTACATGGGTGAGTGCATTTACCGTACAGACCAAACAATTGTTCATAACTGAAGATGATGTAGCGAGGCTTAAGAACAACCCTGGTCCTAATGAACACAAACCCTTTTTTTTCTCACCCCATCCAGCCTGCACATCCCCTCCCACCGCCTTCTCCTGCCCTGGCATCTGTGTCAAAGCATTAATGAATTGAGCAGTTTATCAAAACGCTTGGGAACTGTCCTTTCCGCCCCGCAACCCCCTCCTGCGGTACTGGACATATACAGCTTCGCTAACCATGCTGTGTATTGTTTAACTGTCATCTTCAGAAGAGGCTGCAGAGAGACAAAGGCAGAGGGGAGAGTGGAAACACACAGAGAACAGTGCCTGCACACAGCCAGAGAGGTAAAGCGAGAGAGGGAGTCAATAGTGGGAGCTGCAAGGCTATAAGAGAGAATAATAGCATTACAGTGATACTCAGGTAGAGGAATACACTCACAGGTACAGTGGAAAGGAATCAGCGCAGTGAAGATTGATCCTGACCTCAAGAAACAGTAAAAGTGGGAAGACGAGTCTTGCATTCAGTTGGAAAAAGTTTTGCCATATACAATGCAACTCCTTTACCGGACAGTGCTGGTCATTTCATATCTGACACTCCAGCAGACGTCCAGTGCCCCAGTGAGTAAGGAGCAATACAGACTGCCAGCCAATGTCTTGCAAGGTGAGTGCTGGGCAGGAATCACTACACAGAGCAATGCTTTGAATAACCCAAGCACTGGACTTTCCAAAGTATAACAGTCTATGATTCATCATTTTCTTCTTGTTAGGAGAGAATCTACCATTGTAAATAAGCTGTATTCAAATACATGCTAGCAAAGGCAGCACCAGTTGCAAATTGACTTTGGTGCTATATGGTAACCTTAGCCATTACCATACATATTCATTAAACCATATTACACCAAGAATTAGAATGAGCGATGTATTTTGCCATAAAGCCAAAATGATATAGGTGCTTTGTTCACTCTTGCTGCATATCCATTATGATTAAGAGATTGAAGTGTATTGTACTGTACTATATGGTGTAGTTATTGCTGTTCTAATGTTTCCCAATGTGGTCTGTTGCATTATTGACAGCTATTTCCAACAGAGGGACTTTAATTCTGGAGGCTGCACTTAAAACAGCTTTAGAGGCTTTAGATGGAGCTGTTAAAGAAAAGAGCCGTCGTCTTCAGGACTGTTCAGGATGCATCCTCTGTCTGTTCCCAGAGTGTACCAGCTCAAGTGGCCAATGCAGAGGTCAGTGATGTTATGTGTAACATGCTCTCTACCTAAAGTAAAGTGCTGGCTTTGATCGTTAACATCCAACGACTGGTGTGTAATCTTGTGTATACATTAGTGCTAGCAAAAGAGCAATCAGGAAAATTACTAATAGAAGTTTGTTATATTTTGGGCACTGTAACTCTATCTAAATGACATTGGATTGGATCCAGACTTCTGGCGCTGAGTTCGGACCTCCAAATGAAACACTATCAAGGATCTGATGGTCCTAGCCTTTCTTATTATTAGTGCTTATTTATTAGGCCCACACAGTGTCCGCAGGCAAGGGCATGAACCTTTACTCTTAAAATAAGACCAGATAAAAAGTCTGGACAGGACAACGGCTGTTTAATCCATCCCTAAAACCCCCTCCTATTAGTGCTAACACATAGCTTACTACAGCATGGAAACTCACTGGAGGAATATGTAGTATGTAGGAGGATCCAGACCTATAGTGAAAGCATGGTTTAGTGAGCCTGGTGATCAGTTCAATATGGATCTGATCCATTGCTACTGGGTTACTAATACCCTGTTCACACAGAGGCTATTACCTGGGTAATTCAGTCAACTTCCCGGGTTGACTGAACTACCCAGGTAGTGTGCTCAGTGTGAAAAGCGATAAATGTACTACTGACTGCCCTAGTTCAGTGTAAACAGTGTTGACCAGGGTAGTTTGTGAATTACCAGTGTAGTTAATGGATTACAAGGGTAATTCAGCACTGTGAACAAGGTTAATTACCAGGTTAATTCAGATCCACCTGCTTGTTAAAAACAGATTTACCAGGGTAGTCTGTGTGAACGGGGTATAAGAGTTATTATTGTCTAGAACTGTGTATGTAAGTTATCTTTTTATGTGAAAACCCAATGCCTTAAGAAATCCATTATATTCTTTTACAGTATAGAACTGTGTGGACAATTATAAGTTGTAGTTACTAAAATAAATTATTAAACATCATAACAGATACAAGTACAGCACGTAGTGTGTGGGCAAAAATCAGACAAGATCATTGCGCAAGGGCTTGGTACATACACTGTAATGTATACTATAAATACATATTTTATATTGTATACAAATTTAATAACAACGGTCCATAATGTACACAATTTACGTAGTGGCCAGAGGGGGTGCTTATGTACGCACAGGGGGTGTAAGGTGCCAGTTCTGCCATCTGAGTAAACTCCTCCTGGGCTTGACCGGACAGAGTGGGCCAAGGTCAAGGCCGCACCAATTCTGTCCGCACTATTTGTGATGGTGGCCCTGTACATGAGTGACACTTGTTTCTCCCTTGCAGAAAAAAATGTGACTGCAGAGGCACCAGAGGCAACATGTGATGCTATCCTGAAAGCAGCAAGTGACACCGATCCTGTGGAGAGAAGCTGGGCCCTGAGCCGGGTGTGTGGCTTTTTCCGGCAGTTTTGTTCTGAGGTGAACCACACGTCAGACAGTTGTATCAAGTCCATGGCTGCACAGTGCCATCTCAAGCTGCAGGAGTGCAGTAAGACTAACTAAATAAACAACCTTTGCTTAAACTCTCTTCTTAAAGCAGAACTGAAAAAGTTAAAAAAGTGATGACTATTTTTATTAGGTAAATATATTTAGGTAACATATATCTATATACAGGGCCAGACTGGCCATCTGGCGATTCTGGCAAAAGCCAGATGGGCCACTGTAGTGATGGGCTGCTACCAAGTGCTGCCGGAGAGCTTCAACCATCCACCAATCAGTGTGCTGACAGCTATTCACTGACTGGCTGCTGCATAAAAAAAAAGAGGATGTCAACAGTCTGATTGGTGGATACTTCTAGGAGGGCCTGTGTGCATTAAATGCAAGGGCTGATTTTTAGTCCCAGTCTGGCCCTGTTTATATATAAAAGGTATTCTAGTGCTAACTTAGACTACATACTTCAAAGACCTACTATATAATAAGCTAGTCATATTCAATTTTATTGAGCTTTCAGTCTACTAGAGCAATATGCCCATAGCAAGCANTCAGATTCTAAGGCCTTAATTTACTAAGCAGGGAGATTGCAGGGAGATTGAAAAGTTTCATAGCAACCAATCAGATTCAATTTCTCAGTTTTCATTTACATACTGGAGAATGAGAGCTTTCTATGGGCAAAATCCCCACTTTTCAATCTCTGAAATCTCTCTGCAATCTCCTTGCTTAGTAAATTTAAGGCTTAACTCTCAGTTTCATTTAACATTCTGGAGAATGTGAGCTCAATTAGTTGCTATGGCCAATATCCCCACTTTGCCAATTGCACAGTTTAATACATTTAGGCCCAGGTTTTCTGATACTCAAATGTATAAACTATTAGCAGAAGAGCTTATGCTCCCAAAGAGTACATACAAGACATACAAATAGGTGATTATGCTGATATATCACCCCTAGATAGACACTTATTTTTCCAAGTTTTCCACTGATTTTGCATTTCCACCAGCTTGTAAGAATACTGTTAGTTTAACTGACAGTTTTTGCTCCAGAAAATGTAAAAATCTTCACTTCATTGTTAATTATATATAATATATAAATAAATAAACAAAAATATAATAATAATAATAATAATATAAATCTAAGAAACCACTGTCATTGCTATTTAATTTCATTTTTTGGCATGAGAGGAATAACTAGGTCCAAGATGGCATCTTCATCAACTGCTTTAAGTTCTTAACATAACTTTAATGGCTTTAATTCCTGTTTAATGTTTAAACATTTCCATGGTATATGAAAAATAATGTCCATGCTGAATTAGACATGCATAAGTTAAGTATATTGTC
This sequence comes from Platyplectrum ornatum, assembly GCA_016617825.1. Taxonomy (NCBI): domain Eukaryota; kingdom Metazoa; phylum Chordata; class Amphibia; order Anura; family Limnodynastidae; genus Platyplectrum; species Platyplectrum ornatum. Next base: position 38,824 of record JABWIB010000253.1, read on the forward strand.
ATTTTATTAAAAGTTTTATGGAGCACTATAACTCCATTAATGATCAAACAGCGGGCCTTTGTGCAATGCCATAACCTACTTTCATGTGTATGGGGTTTTTCCTTTTTTTGGCAGAGTTGGAGAATGACATGGATTATCTAAGCACATCACCTGAAGAGGATAGTCCTTGTAAGTATCTTTTTCATATAGGCATCATATAAATAGTGTGCTTATGTGATCATATCCAGATTTACTTTAGTTTTATTTTGTAAATCATATTTATTATTTTATAACATAGTTGTATTAAAAATAGTATATCACCCTATTCCACTAAAGGGAAAGAGGAAGTATTTTATGAATGACAGGCATCCCACCCAGCTGAATGGAAGAGGTGCCTGTCATTCATAATTCGTATACTCACCTCTCCGGCACTCACTTTTTTTCAATCCTTTCTTCAATGTATTGTGTTCTGCAGCGCCCAATTCGTGATTGGCCAGCTTTACAACCGCATACACACTGAAACAATCTGCCAAAAGCATTGTCACTGGTTTGAGTTGGAATTGGACATGGTTGTACATGGTTTTAGAGTGTAGTGGAATTTGTGTAGGATTGTGCATGTTTTGGAGTTTCCATTGTATTACATAAATAACATAGAAGAGATGTTTTATGAATATATTGGTAATAACTTTAACGTTTGTGCTTGTGTCACATTACTGTGTTTTTTCCATTGTCAGTGATGTGTGGACAGCGCGTATCACCCAAACCCAACAACACGGAACCTAAAGGTCGCATTGTTGGAGGAAGCATTACTTCGCCAGGATCCTGGCCATGGCTTGTCAACATCCGATTGAACGGGGAACTTATGTGTGGAGGAGTCCTGCTAGGAGATGTATGGGTCCTAACAGCTGCTCATTGCTTCAATGGGTATGACCAAACACACTTTTATTATGGTACAGAAAAGTATATGGCCACTACGAACATTTATTTATTCATTGTGATTTTGCATATTGCTCTGGATGATTGCTATCTCAATGAACATACATTATAAAGACAATTACACTTTGTAATATAAAAAGGGTCAATGTTTAGTATTATTCAATTATTTAAATATATACTCAATCAACACTTCTGTGCATTCAGGTGCAACTTAGAAATATAGGGCATGGATTAAAGACATTGGGCTAGATTGAGATCTTTAGGCACTCATGATTTATGGATAAAACCATGTTGAATTGCAGGGGGAGGTAAAATGAATGTCAGTGTTTGCATGCAGGGAGAATACTTTATTGTTGCATGTTGCACACAGATACTGACTAGCGATACTGTTACACTGTTATTAGACTTGTGCTGGAAACATCATCTCTCTCCTGTAATACTGATTGCAATGAATTCAATTTAATGCCCCTGCAATTCAACATGGTTTTGCCCATACGTGACTAAATCATGAGTGCCTAAAGATCTGACCCATTGTGCCAATTGGTGATTTGAGCTGTAGGGAGTATCATTGCGCTGGCATCTGACATCTCACCCTGCCTTACCTGCTCTGTTGGTGCAGATCGAAGGAGGAGCTGGTGACATGGCTAGGCCCACCCTGCTGCCCATTCCTCCCTGGCACAGCATCTTTTCTGTCCACCCCTCACACTCCCCTGGAGTGCAAAACTTACCACCCGAGCTGTCAGTTGTAATGTCTTGCCGACTGGCACCACGGCCGCCATGCGGACCACTCCCCGGGCTGTGGTTTCCTGACCAGCCACATCTCTATGTGGAAGTGTGTATTACAGATTATCAGTCCAGCACATACTGTACAATTTACATACCACCCCTCACCCTTTAGGCTTAAATGCATACGTAAAGAGTGATGTCAAGTTCTACTGCAAAAATGCAGCGAATCTAAGGGAAGACAAGTTCCAGTTCTGGACATGCACAGTATGAATGCATGGATGATTTCAGCACGCAGCATGCATAAATCACCTAACCTTATTAAATGAGATCAGGCCCTTTATCTTTAAGACTGCACTGATGCAGATTCAGAATGAAAAGTAACAGTATTGCCCTATATGTATACCTAAATGAATGACAATAAAAGTGTAAAATTTAATTTATACATATAAACTACAGTAGTAAGTCCCCAATGTCATAAGGTCGCATGTATTAGGCAGGAGAGAGAGGTAGAGGGAGAGACTTTGAATGCAGTGCAAGTTGTTAATAAATGCGTCATGTCTCACACTAAGAACAACTGAGAAAATAGAAAATGATTTATTACGACCAGGTGATTGCTGACTAAATTACTGTGTGTAATGACTTTAATGATAAGAGTTGCAGAAGTCATTATCTTTAAAACTCAATCTCTAAAATTCACACACACAGTAGCAACTCCATTTGCCTCTGCAAATATTAGCTATGTACATGTGTGCCAACGTAAGTGGGCAGGGGGCTTTGCATTATACATTTGCCAGTGTATAATTAACACTATGGGGTATATTTACTAAGCGGTGAGATTGCAGTGAGAATGAAAAGTGGGGATGTTGCCCATAGCAATCAATCAGATTTGAGATCACATTCTCCAGTGTGTAAAATGAAACTGAGAGCTTGAATCTGATTGGTTGCTAAGGGCAACATCCCCACTTTTCAATCTCACTACAATCTTACCGCTTAGTAAATATACCCCTATGTGTGTGTTCATTTGTTTATATGGTGCTACCTTTTTCTTTATTGCTGCAGAAGTACAGTTTAATCATTTCATATTTTATGTATATTTAACAAAAAAGTTACACCTAGACAAAACCATCATATGTTGCAGAGGAAGACCATTTCCATCTTTAGGAAACAGGGTTAGAGTTAAGAGGTGTTGCTTCCCAGCCAAGTCTAAATAATAGTTTCATTTGCCTTATATACTCAAGTATAAGCAGACCCGAATATAAGCCGAAGCTCCTAATTTCACATCAGTTTGTTTTTTTAAAAACTGGGATAATATATTGACATCATACAGGACAATGACTCGAGTAAAAAAACTGTGATAATATATTGACATCATACAGGACAATGACTCGAGTATAAGCCAAGGGGGGCACTTTCAGCGCAAACAATGTGCTGAAAAACTAGGCTTATACTCGAGTATATACAGTAGTTTATGTTGTCTAATTTTGAACTTCTTTGTTTCCTAGAGATGTGAATGAGTTGCATTGGACGGTCGTAGTGGGACAGTATGACCTCAGCAAGCAGGAGGATGAAAAGAAGGTCTTTAAAGTAAACAGGATTATAATTCATCCAAAGGTAAAAATAATTATGTAGTTTGCGTATATCCCTGAATATGTAGTACTGTCTATCATAAACAGCAGAGAGGTTGATCTGCTTTAAAGGAGCATTTTAGACATGAAAACTATTGCCGAGCTAAGCTTGTTGAAGTAATGCAGTTTTACCTGTAAGGGAAAAAAAGTTAAACCATTATATAGAAATTATAACAGATATTGTTGTTATTTTGCTGGACACAAGAGACTTTTTGTAACATAAAATGTTTATATCAGATAATTGCTGAAAGAGCGCAGGCATTTTGCCATGCATTAGTGTGGCCAGCACTGGTGCGTTTTCCTGTTTCTTCTGTCAGATTTTGTGATCAACACTAAAAACATTTCACCTTAATTTTACCAACAGTTTAGTCAGAAAACCTTTAATAATGACCTTGCGATGATAGAGCTGACAAGCTCAGTGGTAACGTCCCCAAGAGCAGTGCCTGTGTGTCTGCCGCCGGTACCTGTGGACCCAGCTCCTGCCACTAACTGCTTTATCGCAGGATGGGGCTCTGTCTATGAAGGTCAGTCTAGTAATGTGTTTTCCATCTGTCAAATACCTACTACTATCCCTGAATATGTATAATCATAATAGTAGTGTTGTAATTTCCTTGTAATATATATTATTCCTATGGTGCAGATGGTCCTCCGTCTGATGTCATCATGGAAGCCCGTGTGCCAGTTCTGAGTCAGGAATCTTGCAGAAGGACCTTGGGGAAAGACATGTTGACTAACACTATGTTCTGTGCAGGCTATCTCACTGGAGGCATAGACTCCTGCCAGGTAACATCATACTTACACATTCACAACCATACAATCATGTACAACATGTGTGGCTAGTTCACAGCACTGGGGGTAAGAGTACCTTTATATGTGTGGAGTTCAGGGGCAAACGCAGGATTTTGAAAGAGCGTTTCCAAAAATTTATTTGGTGCACTATATAAAAGTATATATTGGGTATATTAGATGTCAGGTGTATATTTGGATATATAATAGTGTTTTTATAATCTCCAAACCATTAATACACCCCTCATATATTACAATATGTGATACACCCTTACTCCCTGTATACGTTATATAGTGCACCATTTCAGTTTAAATATGATGATGTAATAACAGTGTAACAGTAACGCTGGTCAGTATCTGTGTGTAAAATGCAACAATAAAGTATTCTCCCTTCTCCCTGCATGCAAACACTAACCCTCAATCTGGTCCAGAGACCAGAAATTTCCAATATTTATTGAAGCAAGCACTGGAAAGTATGTCTGGGGAGACAAGACCAATAGTTTCTTTCTAATGGGTGAATGCAAGCCATTACTGTGTGAAATTACTAGAATGGTCAATTATTATCACATGATTGACTCCTGGGCACAGAACTAGTGATAAGCAAGTAACATCCTCTAGATAAGATTCTGCACAGTGTGTGTGATGTATTATAAAATTTGCATTAGACAAAGATTATAGATAAAGAAATTCTGAAAACATTTCTTTGTCTACAAGAGATTTCTTATATTGTATATAATATATACATAGGTACAGGCACCCGGACCAGCAATAACTGAATCGTTTGCAGACCGCGTAAATGTTATCCGCAAGTCTTATGCTGAGTTGGGATGAAATGTATATCGTACTGTAACACGTTTGGAAGTTGTCCTTTAAATGTGAATGTGGAAATGTACTTACTTAGCATAATTTGCTTCTATGCAGGGAGACTCTGGAGGACCTTTGACTTGCCAAGATCCTTCATCTAAGCAATACGTTCTATATGGGATCACATCTTGGGGTGATGGCTGTGGAGAGAAAGGGAAGCCTGGAGTATATACCAGAGTAACAGCCTTCATTGACTGGATCAGGATCCAGATGAAAAGTAATACAATTACATTTATTCAAGAACGAGTACATATAGACATATCAGAATGCATGTCTGGCCACTTTAAGCTTTTTTGAATTTACATAATTGCATATATTTAACACGGTGTGATTAAATACATATATTTAAAGCACCATGATATGTGTGTATGGGAAAACTAACTAATTAACATTCAGAAACATTAATTGCAATCCCAGTTACATCTCATGTGGACGTATTTTTTCTCTAATACAGAATCCTCTATAAGCCGAGAGCCCTCGTGCTATGAGTTGGGGACAATATCTGATATACAGCAAAGAAAAACAAAGTTAGACATAAGTCCCCTGTGTTCCTTCTACAAGCAGTCCTGTCCAGCACCCCTCAGTACAGAAGCATGTGCCCGCTATGCGGAAGAGAAGTGCAGACAAAAACAGAAACGCTGTGGTGAGTCTCATATACTGTACCTAGATTATTTGAAGACTGGGAACTGTATTTACTAAGCGGTGAGATTGCAGTGAAATTGAAAAGTGGGGATGTTGCCCATAACAACCAATCAGATTTGAGTTCACATTGTCCAGTGTGTAAAATTAAACTGAGAGCTTGAATCTGATTGGTTGCTATGGGCAACATCCCCACTTTCCAATCTCACTGCAATCTCATCGCTTAGTAAATATACCCCTGGGTCATTAAAACAAGTCATCAGCCTTACTAAAGGTGTACAGTGTACAGCACTTCTTGCCCTAGAAAATGTATATACATTAATTAAAATAACTTTTTCTGTTTTGAAGCAAAAGATTACGATAATAGCACATTAGGAAGCATAAAACTATTTGTTTATTTTGTTGTGAAAAAACAACAAAATAAACAAAGCAATGATATACAAAAATATATATGAAATACACATATACATAATACAACAAAATAGACTAGGAACAAGATATAAGGCAATATAATCTTAACAGAGACTATATTTATGTATATACACACACACACACACACACATATATATATATATATATATATATATATATATATATAAAACACAAAAAATACATACAGTACTTGCTTTGTGCTATAAACCTCGTCAGATAACCTCATTTGTAAAACATTGCTGTTTCATGGATTCACGAGTCACTCATGAGAATAGTAGCCGTGTAGCCATGTTGAATGATTTGGGATAGACAGGCTTCTATGACATTTGCTTACTTTCTCTTTTGTTGTTACTGCAGAGCTCCGATCCTATCTGCAGATCCTCCTAAGCTTGCTGCACAGAGCAGAGGGCTACTTACGTGATGGCACCAATTTCTCATTCTTTACGCATACCATCCCTCAGTTCATGGAGCAAATGTACAGTGATGTGTTTACGTCTAGGATCCGCAGAGATATTCCAGGTAACTCACTCTAGTACACAATCTAAGAGGGCAAGACGGTTTGGAATGATTTCACACGTGTGACACCAAGTGTGTTCTATTCAACAACAAAAAATATTTATGTCATTTGCAAGACTAATAAGTGTCTCTGTGACTCTATGCAGACCATGTGTCAAAGGCCCAACATCATGTAAGACTCTCCAGTGGGTCTGCAGTAATATCACACAGCCCCCTTCTTTACCAAAAAAATGACAGTGAACCAGTTCCAGATAAAAATGAAGCTGAAGATAAGAACGTTACACCTGGGTAAAACCATAATGAATTGCAGAGGGGGTAATTGTCATCTGCTGGAAATATTATTATAGGTGAGAGTTAATGATTTCTAGCCCAAGTCTAAACAGTGTAAAATGACTGGTGTGTGCAATAAATAATATATTCTCCCTGCATGAAAAGAATAACGTTACTTTCACTCTCCATTATGGGTTTACCCAGGTGTAACTCTTATTTTCAGCTGTGGATTTGATCCAGTGTGTATTTTTGACACACACTCACAACAAAACATCAATCAAAACAATCAATATATCACATTCATCTTGTATGGCTCTAAATGTAAGCATAGGTTAGACTATTGTCTTATGGATATGGAAAGTTATCCACCAGTGCATTTTATTGGTTTTTGTATTTGTTTGTCCTGGCATAAAAGTCATTAACTATTGGTCCTTTAATGTATTCATATTTTCATTGGTAAAAGAGCAGAATCCAGATACCGAGGCTATGGCTAAAGAAAACAGACACATGAATTCAGAAGAACATAATGAAACACACAAACAGATTGGAAACGACACATACAGGTAAAACACAATATGCAATATAGTGACAGCTGGGAAAGTTTACCAGTTACACATTCTGAGACTGATCCAGAGTCTGGGAGTACAGACATAAGAGGTACATGTTTAGATATGGGTAACACCAGTCATTTAACTACAGGGGCAAGTTTGTAAATTGTGAAAACAGATTTAGAGATGATCGGTGATGTTTTTAGCTCAACTCTTATTTACAAATGAAACATAAAGGTATGCAGCTTGTGAGTGCAACAATGCAATAAATTGAAAATTAGTTTGCACCCCCCCCCCCCCACCGAGACATGAATTTGCCTCACAATCAGTTGGATAAGTAAAAGCATTAAAATATTATATCCACATGACACGTCAGATTTGAAAAATAGGGCTGCTCCTTTGGTCCCAAATAGACTGCATCATTAAGGGGTTAAAAAAGGTTTAAGTGCAACTCTGTGTCACCTCTGCCTATATGCAGAAATACAAGTGGTTAAGTAGTTCCATTATGTATACCATTTATTTTCCTATATCTCAGTATGTCAAATTAAAAATAAACAAAATGTGTGTGACGCGTCATCAATTGAATATTTGAAGTCACTAAACAAATACGACATGATCATGTTTATTTCACTCTCCTTATTTCCAGAGATAAGCACACTATACAGTTTACATCGCTGTTTCCAGGCCTGGAACCCAGACTAGATGACTGGATCTCTCACCTCCACAGTATAGTTCATCCAGTGTCTGTAAATGATCTGAACGAGAGTCTGACAGAAGGAGGAAACATGGGTGTGGAAGAACAGATTTTCCTGGAGGTACAGACATATTTTCACTTCTGGCATTTTTAGTGCATATAATAGCTCATCTCCACTACAAGGGCAATGGATTTCTTTTTTTCCACATTTTGCAAGTGCTTCTTAAACACTGAAATTGACAACGTTATTAATTATAAGAGGAGTCCTGTCATATTTCACTTTCTGTTCAGTGCGTTAGGTCTGACATAAAATACTCGGGGCGACCTTACAAAATGTACTTGCTATAGATTAGCAGACCATTGAACCATGCAGACCACAATGTCATGTGCTATGGTTACACTTTAGTGTTTTATCCAATTAAGTTATTTGAATCTATTTCATAAATGTGCTCTAAGAAATACTTCTTAAATGTTTTAAAGAGCATATTACACCGTGAGTAATAATTTCTTAAAATTTCATCTATATATAGAATATATATATATATATATATATATATATATATATATAATAACTAAGGAAGGGTGGAATAAAGCAGAAAAGAGTATAGGAAAAGTTAGCAGTTAAAAAATTCCACAACAAAAGGAACAACTTTGTTACATTTTTTGTCACTGATTGCTTGCAGTAGGGAGGTGCAGTGAGAATACTGACTTCAATTCTCCATCAATAAATAGTATTTAACTAACTCGACATTTCACTTCTATACTGTAAATATAATAATTTTACCATCCGGAATATCCACACATTGGCAGCTTATGTGACCTTAATAAAACAGGTTATCTCAAAGGTCCCAAGGGGCTTGCTGTCCGTTTTAAACAAATATATAGCTTCTGTAAGTAAATTCAGTGGTATAAGCCCTGTTACGAATATGACTATGCTCAGCACTTTGAAAGGTTTTATGAGTCCCTCATGAGCAATGTTCCCCACAAATCATTCGCCAAGTAGTCTTTCATAATCTCTGAAATGAAGCTTTCTTGACATTCCAGAATAGTGATGATACAGTGGAAGGTCTGAAAGAAGAAGGCTGGCGGCTCATTCATGACCTGAAGTCACGGCTCAGAAGTGAAGGGATCTTCATAGATGACCCTGCAATGTCAGATCTAGGTATAAGGATTATATTTCTGTTAGCAGCTTAGGTCTCTATTAAGTGTGCATATATTGCCATTATAATGTATTTAGTTGGAATTAACAGAATGGCCCTTTGTGTGTGTCGCTACTTTTATTGTAAATTGTTTCTAATAGTGTGCTGTGCTGTGCCTCAGAGTGATATCATCTGCCAGACACACACAATAATCAGGTATTACAATGTCTGACCTTTTAACAGAAATGAAATCAATTCCTGGTCATCCCCAACCACAGAAGAGAGACACCACAAGTGTTACCGAAGAGGCACAACAGGATGTCCAAGGTACCACTTATAGAAAGTACACAGTGTTTATTCATAATAAACAAACACCTGTGAGGAGGCCCCTTATCTGCGAGGAGTTGTGTATGTTCTCCCATGGCCAGATCCAGGGGCTGATCCGGAATAAGTGGCAAAAGAGATGAACGTGTAGACCTGGACAAAACTAAACACTGAGTTGCAGGGGAGGCAGGATTAAACAGTGAAAACAGATTAAAGATTAAAGTTGGAAGGAGACATTTCCTAACTCAACTAAAATGAAAAACTTCACTTTGTGAGATGTTTGTGGAACAGCAAAGTGTTTTACCTGCATGCAATAAAATGAATGAATTAATAAATTCATTTGCGGAATAGTTTTTCTCAGCTCTACACTTGCACATAAGAAAGATGTAAGTGCGAGAGAGGGATATGAACGCCCCTGTCACTCCCCTCTCACGTGGGCATTTGGACACTTACATGTCTGTATGAAAGGAGATCAGTGCAGATGTTCTAGTTGAACACTTCTGTATGCTTGTAACACTCTGTAATGAATGAACTCTGCAAAGGAGTATATTGTCTACCAGATGAGATATGTATGTATATGAATCAGTGGTTGAAGTGGAAATTTAGAAGTGGGGAAAAGTCATTTAAAAGTGGCGGTATGGAAATACAGAATATAATGGAAGTCAATGGAGATTTGAAGTTTTTCAATTACATCAGTGGGGGAAGTGCCGGTATGTCATACCCCTGTATACCCCCCCCACTTCAAGCCCTGATATGAATGATTGTGCTTCTTTACTTGCTTAATAATCTTATTCCATGAATGAATTAAGAGCTCTTGTAGTCATATTTAGTGTGTTACAAATCCTCTTTCTATAAATATAATATGCAGGGTGTCATCGTCTGAAAGAAGCAGTCAGTGAAGTTCAGTCCATTAAAGAGAAGTACAAATGGATTCTGCAAGTACCTGAGAGAGAGCTGTCTATGAAGTTCCAGGAGGTGAGTAAATAACAGTAAAGTTTTTTGGGATGTGGGAGGAAAACAGAAGCTTCTATAGTCTGAATCCAAACCAAAGTTTTTTGAGAACAGTAAATATTACACCCCAGTTATTGTGTTCTGGTATATTTATATGCATGCTAGTACACTTGTACCCGACTAGCGTTACTAAAGCTAGATCCGGTCCTACAAGCAGGTATCTGTTTAGGTAACATTTGAGAAATGATTTATTTAAAGTGCAAATCCCCCATGACCTGAACTAATTTAATGCAAATCACTGCCTGCAGCCCCGATCATTAGTATGAATGGGTGGGACTTGATGACACCAGGTGCCGTCTATCCATAGTAAATGTATGGTTTGCTATGCAAGGGGGTGGGGCTTCAGGTGTTGTTTGCATAATCACACCCTCCATGCCACCCCAATGATACCATCATCATGGTCTTCTCCAGTTTATAACAAACTTTGGATCACCTGTATTTTGATAATAAGAAGTATGTTCTCACAGCCATATCAACTAATAATGATGCCATACAGATGACATAGTTTGGGATAGGATTGGGCAGACAAAATGCCCCCTTTGTCTTTTTATTAGTGTGAACAACTTAATATAGAATTATAGTATTATTAACAATTATTATAACTTTACACCTTGCAGATCCTGGTGGACTTGGGGTCAAAAAATGGCAAAGGTCTGTACAGAGCTCGAGTTCAAGTTTGTGTGGCTGGAAGATCCACGTCATTTATTAGCCTGGTTGGCCTAGAGAGCTCTACTCTTTATCGCAGTATGCCTGGCCTCATTGCTCTCTCAATGGACACACTAAAAACGTAAGGCACCAGCAACCTTATCCAATGGCAAAGATAGTAAAGATCTACAAGAACAATTGTAACTGCAGTGTCAGCACATACCCAAACTGCTGTGTTGCTAATTCAAGAAACATTAAATGGGAGACTCAAAAGTCTATGACTACATGCTGTAATAATGCAAAGGTAACCAGCTGTGACCAGCATAATATCACTATATATCCAATGTACCACTGCTTCAGAAGACAATGGGTGGGCCATATGGCCTGTGGACTCCAAAAGATTTATTATTTAATTTTATTTATTATACCAAATGATATACAGGTGGTGGGGTTGGGGATCAGATTTTGTATAAATAGTAATTATTGTTATTATCAGACTGTCCTCTACCTGTATGTATCTATATGTCTATTTCATATGTCTATTTCAGTCTGTGGAATTTTCCATTTTAATCCTGTATTCTTACATGAACATCATATTCCCTATATTCCCTTTCCTCTATAAATGCCTGTGGTGGCTAGAGGATCCATCAGGCTGGGGATATTGCTGCATGCCCAGTAATGATATCACTGTTAGCATACAGTCCCCGTCATTCGCTTTAGCTGTCCTGAGCCATCTGTTGCGTCTGAGGTTGAGGAGGTCGACATTACAACATTTCAGTGCAATAGTGTAATGTTAGTTGTGATTTCAGTAGACGCCATCATTGCTGGAAAGGTCAGAGCTCTACTCAAACAAAGGAGCATTAGGGCTCTATGTATGTGAGTTTGTAAGATGTAATTAAATAAAGTTTATGTTATATATCTCTATCTGTGTAATTGCATTATTATCTGTCTGATGAAACCTACTTCCAGTGCATGGTTGCCAACTCTCCCTGAATATCAGGGAGACTCTATGAAACATGGGAGATCTCCCTGACTCTCTCGAGTGTTTCTCTGAGGCTGATTCAGTTGAAGATGTCATTGCGGTATGATCACAGAATCTAGAAATTGTGTACTATTTCTATCAAGATAATAAAGTCAGCAGAATTCCCTATTTACAGTCTTCACAATAAATACTGATAATTTAATGATCAATAAATACTGATGCTGCCACTCATGGGTTTAGTCAGGGGCTGAACAACTGGCGGTGCAGCCGGTGCTGGGCACCAGGGTCCATCTCGACACGGGCCTGCCACTGCTCTGCCAGTCATTATCATGGTCGCCTCTCTGGTCCACCCAGAGAGGTGGAAATGTTAGGACACATACAGCCCTGGGCAATGTGAAATGAAACTGAGACCTCACCTTCTGAAACTGAACATAAAGAAAACTTTTTCTCTGGCTCCTAGGGATCCAAATACGCCCACTTTGTGGGACCACTGCATCTAGTCCTATATTATTACTAATGATCCACTAATGAATCTGAATAAATGGATAAAGAGGAATAAATGTAATCTGTGTCAGTGAAACCCTCCTATTCACATCATGATCCCCCTCTCGCTCACTCCAGCCCACTGCATTCACTCCTGAACAGCTGGGACCTATTTCATTACTTCCCAAAAGTTGCAGCTTTACTGACCAGTGGTGTCGCAGCTGTTGTCTTGTCTTATATTAATAGCATTCTTTCCTAATCTTATACTCTTAATGAATATTAAACCCCCTTCAATGTATGTTCAACTCTGAATGCTCTACAGTGTACATGAAAATAGATTGTATTTTAGTTCCTTGTTTGTGCAATCATTATCATATAAATACAATATTTACATGTTAACACCTTTTGTACAACCTCTACTTACTAGTTTGCAATCACTGACCACAGTGCTGTGATGAGGTCAGATGACAGATGATGTTACAGTATAACATGGCTCGTCATCCAGATACACTCTGTGCAGACAGACTGAAATGTAGATGTTGAGCAAAGACTTCAGAATGCTTCCCCATGCAAGTCCATTCAACTCATTCTTATCATATTTCTTAGGTCTTAGTTAATGGCAACCAGTGATTATATACTAAGCAAATAATGTGTGGTGTACAAGTGCGGGATTGGAAAAATGTAAAGTATTCACAATGGCCCTGCACTACTCTCGACCATGCCCAGGCCTCTGGACGTGTTCCCCTGTCTACTTTTCTGGTACCACACTAACTGCCAGCGTGTATAGGGAAATGTTTATGAATATATTTTATAGAGGCTAAATCCCCTTAATCGTAGTTACCTTCTTATACCTAAAATGTGATTCTCCTGTAGCCTCTCTCTACCATTGCTTGTGAGGATGTCCCTTTATTAAATTATTTTGGAGGGGGGTGCAATGTTTTATCTCCCAGCACCTTTCTTATTATGTATCACTGATTGCTTCATGGGCTATCCAAGGTATTGTGTACCATATGGTGTGCTAAAATGCAAAGGTTTGCTTTATAGTCCATACGAAAAAACTCTATGGTACTGTCTCTTACGGTGCTATGACACAATCATCAGTATGTGCTAATGATAACATTCATCTTTCCTCTCTTATTATGTTTACCATGTATCTCTGGCATGTTCTAAACCTCCATATTACCCCTCTGTAAATCTGCTTATGGCACTAGTTGGCACTAGATATGTGGGGAATAAATATACATTGTATAGTGCTTGACTTGCCCATAGGCAAAAGCAGCAGGGGGGTTTCTGGTTGCCCAGAAACCCCCCCTTAATGTTGCTGTATTATATGCGGGTTATAATAAGTATTAGGAGCCAGCACACTGTATAAAGTAAATTAGAGATCAGAGATGGCATTTTACATTGTGTGTGGCATAGGAGTGACATGCCATATACATAGTATATATATGTCAGTATTGTATGTTCCTTCACAGTATACGAATATATCCAATATGTACTTTATATAGTACTCCAGACCCCTCTATCATGGGGCTGGGAATGGTGCATATTTTCATATAAAAGGGGGTAAGGGTATATCACATATTGTAATATATATAGGGTACCCAAATATACACCATACATGCTTCAGAAACCCCCCTTCACAAATCCTGCGTTTGCCCCTGTTGCCCTTGTATTCAGCCGGACTGTGTTGCTCTTTGATTATGTTTTTCAATGTATTCCTGGCATGTTATTTATTTCCTGGTGAGTTGCACCTGCCTCTGTCTGTCCACACTGCTGGGTCACATTTCTATTCCATAGCCTGTTACTGTGAGCCCGGTGCTGGAAGGAGGATGTTATACTGGCTGTAGAAGAGCAATAGAAATGGAAAGTACTGCCTGGATATGGATCATTGTAACACTAAGCTTAGTGTTCTGCTGTCCAGGTAAGATCTCATTATGCATTACATTGTCTCTCAACTCTGTAAAATGTTATTCACATCATGTTAACGGGATAAGTGTAATACACTATTCCTTCTACAACTGTGTGACTTCATTATATATGTATTGCTTCCCTGAGTTTAGTTCTCTGCAGTACATGGGGATTTGTACAGCTCACAGCACAGGTTCATTTAAAATGTCTGCTGAAGGTAACTCTGTAACCCTTCCATGCAGACACGCAGGCCGTTTACATTTGTTGTAACTCCAATTTTCTGTTTACATTACTTCCAAACCAAACACTGCTGATGTGTAATACACACGTTCACACTGACTTGAAAAAGCTGGGTATATCAGTGTGAACAGGGCCTGGGTTTCTTCACTCGGAAATTTAAACTCGGTATAATAGAAGGGTTATTCAGATCCGGGTTTTTTAGTGGGGAAGTCACTGACACTGACTTGAGTGTGCACGGGTGTTGCAGCTGTCAGCCCGGCAATGCCCAGCTTTAACACGCCATGGGTCTCCAGTGTCAGTCCAGTGATTGTATGTGAAAAATATATTCCAAGGCACAAATGTTATTCCCATGAAAAGTAGATCTTATGCCTGGGTTGCATCGGTTCCCACATGGGGTATACAAAAGAAGGGTTTGGTCTTCTTATAACCTTAATATGCTCCCAAAGTTAGATGTGAAAATGCTCCCCAGGATCTGTATAGCAAGGCTTTTGAATTCGCAAGCCTACATTTACAAAACTGACTGAAAAGTGGATATGTTGCTCATAGCAACCAATAAAAATCTTTCACTTTTATATTAAAGCCTAGAGAATGTAATCTAGAATTTGGTTACTATAGGCAACATCTCAGTTTTTCCATTCCTGCAGTTTAGCAAATCTAGCCCGCGCTATGCAAAGTGAGTGTAGATGCAGTATAGGACCGGTCCAGAGTTGCATATATCCAGTAAAAACACATCTCTGGATAGAACGCACTAGAAAAGGACAGCTGTTTATATAATTTGGATTGAATTAAAGTGGGACTGTTTTTACGCGACTGTCCAGCCGTACATGTACCCAATATTCTGACATGGTGCAAGGTTTTTTGGAGAAAGTGCCTGCTCACTGCACTTCCACATGAAAGCTAGACGCATGTGCGTATCTGGATTAACCCTGTAAAATATGGTAGACCTGGGATCTTTTGCTGTGTTATTTAAACAAGTTTCTACGGATACCCTTTTTATTTCAGGTTCTTGTACACAGTGCGAAGAGGAACATCTACTGAGATACCTGTTTGAGGAGAAAGGCTACAGGAAAGATGTGCGCCCAGTTGAACATCCAGATGATACACTAGATGTGTATGTGTCACTCACCCTCTCCAATCTCATCTCGCTTGTATGTCTATGTTTTATTCATTTATCTAACACACGTTTATTTACACATAAAGTGCTGGATCCAGCTTTAAGTAATAGATGTCATTTACGCAAGTTTCCTGTCTAAATGATGTGACTAGTAAAATCAGCGCATGCCGGGCCGGGGTTACGAATTTTCGTTTTCGTCAGTGGCTGACGATATTGCTGACGAATTCGTCGATTGTGTATTCACTAAGTGACGAATGTGTATTTTTTCGTCATTTNGTTTGACGTTTACATATCGTCAATGAAAGTTCGCTGTGACGAATTTTTCCATAGAAAGGAT